>CAUYPK010083107.1:0-121798 GCA_963574355.1 Loris lydekkerianus
AAAATGCCAGGAAGGCTATGTTGAATATTGGGATGAAAATGTGTCAAATGGTTTATGAAGCTAGTATATGATGCCCCATGATCATATCAATGTACACAGCTATGATTTAATAAAAAAAATAAAAATAAAAATAAAAAAAAAGAAACTGAGCATGGTCTACCAGAACTGGTCTATCTTCTGCATCACTACAACAATCCGTTTATGTAGAATTATGTAGAATTAAATGTAAATCACTTCATGGGCTCCCAAGGAAATGTGCCTGACTTTGTGATTCTCAATGACTAAATAGGAAAAGGTATCAAAGAGAGAATAAAGAAAGGCCTGCTATCATTTGAGGTATAATCTGAGGGATTTAACTCCTAACTCATCCAATTGAATTATTTCGATACAACTTTCTTAGTTTCTTTTCATCGTTATTCATATATGGATGGAGAGAGAAATATCCAGGGCATATTGGGATTATAATCTCCTCCTAATCATTGAATCTTTATTCTCAAAAACGATGGAAATTCAAAACACAGAATTAAATATCAAAGAGGAATCCTCATAACAAAAAGCTTAATTGAACAATGAGAAGACCTTGGTTTTAGCTCAAGTCCTGTCACATGAGGAAATGACATATGAGACTTAGAGGCCATGTGAGTAACTCAGTGAACTTGGCATCTCATGTGCTTGGTGTGGTAATAATTACGGCCAACGTTTATTGCAGGTTTACCTAATGCCAACAACTGTGTGTTCCATGTATTAACTAAAAGCAGCCTCATGAGGTAGGCAGCATTGTCGTTTTATAGCTGATGAAACTGAGGCATAGAGATACTGCAACATTTCTAGGTCATATGGCTGGTAAGTTCAAACCAAGGCAGTCCAGCTCCAGAGCCCAACCTCTTAATCAGGACTTTATGATCCTAACTTCCATCCAAGAGCATCCTAGGAAGGCTCAAAGGATGTAGCAGGAAAGACTCCCTCCGGATACACCCAAGAATTCACCTTCCCTTGCCTTTAAGACATGAACATGAACTGCAATATCACGTAATGAGGGTGAGCCCATGCCTGCTGCCTCAGTGCCTCCCAATATCTCCTTTCTCTCCAGAGTGCTGCAATTTGGATGACGAAGTACATATTCACCTAATTGCAGTAGTTACGAGGTTATGTTCAGAAGTTTGCTGGGCCTATGTTCAAAACCCAGCTTAGGCATTTATCGGCTGTGAGAATTGAGGCTAATCACTTTGCCTAAAAAAACCTCAGTTTTCTCATTTAATAAATGCAAATAATAGAAGCACCAACAAACATCACAGCATTGTTATGAGACCTACAGGAGTCAAATGCATACATGAACTACAGGAACCAATTAGGATGAAGCTTCACAATTACTGAGCTACTCAATACAAATTAGCTGTTACCAACACTAGATTAAATGTTCGAGAGCCTTACACACATGGGCATAATTGTGGCGGACTACTTTATGAACTTGCATCCTCAGAACATGCCGATGAATCGGGAGCGGTTGGACATGAACCAGTATAAGCAAAGACTCAAATTTTTCTAAGTAATCACTGGTACTTCAAGGAGGATCCATTCTAAAACTAAATTGCAAGATACTGGAAATGCCACTCCCAGGGGTTTGAATTCATTCCGTTCCAGGCTCCCTGGGAACCTCACTGAAAAGCTAAATTTTATGGTTAACAAGGAGAAAGGGAATATTCTTTGAGCTTATAAACTCTTTGGGGGCACTTTTCAGCCTCCAGGGCCAGCCAGTGTTCATAGTTGTAACTTAGGAGATCTTTTCTGCATTCCAACACTGACTTGTACTTTGTACTGAAACCCTGGAGTAGCCTTAAAAGTCAGAGGCTGTCCCATATGTGGCATGAGCATGACCCCAAACCAACCCTTTCTCCTCCAACTTCAGTAATCGGCTGCATATTCTAGACTCTGCCAGAACGTTTGTCACCCAAGAAGAGAATCTTGGAAATTAGGCTCAGTCAGCCTCACCATAGTTATAGCCAGTTAGTATACATACTGAATAAATCACCTATCTTTCCCTCATTCCCATTATTTACTAAATATGGTGGTTAAATGCATTGTTTAAAAAAATTCAAGAGGTTGAATATAATATGGTCTAGCTCTGGGCCCCTCAAAAAGATTCCATCCACTCAAGAAAGATAAGCTACTTCCCTCTTACTTCTAAAAACTTCCAAGAATGAAGTTGTCCCTCCTCTGGTAGTAACTAGTTAACAGCGTGCCTGACTGTCCGCAAGGTCTCTGCACCCCAGCTTCCTCTCCTCATCACGTAAATCGCCATTGGCTTTAATTAGATTTATTAAGCCCCTGGGAGGTGCAGCGAGGGCTGCAAAGACGGAGAGCAAATATCACACAGGACAGGCTGACTCTTGCACGCCCGGTACAGCACTTCCCTGGAATTCTCATATCCTCCCAGGCCGGGAGAATACAGAATGCCCAGCGTGTGGAAAGACATTCTGCTGCCGCTGCTTCCAAATGGGAAACATGGGTGGAGGGAAATCATTTAGAAAAAGAGAGTAAGGGAAAAGAGAAAATGAACCCAAATTCCCAACAGCTGCAAATAACAACGCACGTGAATCTGTTACCTTGGATGAACTCGGATTTTCTGCTCACAGACGGCAGAGTCCTGTTGAGTCCTAGGATCCTGTCTAAGTGGAAGGCAAACACCTCGCTGATGTCCAAAGGCGGCTTGAGTAATCCACAGGGGCTCGGGCCGCAGCGGGGCGCTGGGCCAGGCATGCCCCCCTCCAACACCAGCAAGCGCGCCCCACTCTCGGAGGACACAGACCCCAGGCCTGCCACTGCACTGTCCGCCAACAGCCTCATTTTCTGGATGTCGTCTTTGCTCAGCCAGGAGGGGGCGCTCTCGCTGTAGATCCTAATGTTGCTCTCCTTAGCCTTGGGCTGCAGGAAGTCTGAGCCCCCTGAGCGTACTCCCGGACCCCACACCAACCTCCAGGGTCGCTCTCCAACCTTGGCCAGGTTTCCTCCCTGAGCGTACCTGGGCACTGCCCCATCAGCTGCCCTGGCAGCTTCCAGTGACTGAAGGGATGGCCCATCCAAGGTCTTCTGTCCCGGGCCCGCAGACACCACTGCATACTTTTTCCTGCGCTTCGGCTTCACAGTGCCACGGATGTTGGCAGGCTTGCTGCGCTTGGAGCGTAAGGTAATGTACACCACGTTGGGCTTCAGCGTGGTCCCATTGTCCTGAGTCTCGGGAGGGGCCAGGGTACCATCCAGGGGTATCTCAGGGAAGGGGACCTCGGTGGTGTCGTGGTTACCGTGTGGCCCCTTTACAGCTGCCTGTCCGTGCTGGACAGAGGCCCTCCCCACCTGGCTCACCAGGAAGCCCAGGTAGATGGCACAAGCCGTGCCCAGAAGGAGGTTTCTCCGGGTCCTCGGACGCCGGCTGCTCCAGAGTTTACGCACCCGTGGGACGCACAGGGAGCAGAGAAACCAGTTTATGAGTTGCCCCGGCTTGTTTGGACAGGTCATTTCTCTGCCGCATCCACATGTTGAACAGAGTTTAAAGTCTGCACTTGGCTCCCGCTGACACGACGCATTGTTTCCTGCCTTCAGCCGCCTGGTCTGCTTTGGTATCTAAGTGGCCTCCGGTGGGTAGAGGTTGCAGGAAAGAGGTGGTGATGACATCGAGAATGTTTCTGACACTCGCAACAACAAATCTTTTAAACTATCAGACTCCGCAAGGAAAAATGTGACTTGTTTCTGGGAATGAATGGAAAGAGAGTTAACTGAGTCACAATCTCAAACCACTTCAGTTCCTCTGAAAGATTAAGGAAAAAAAGTAACCCTTTCCTTTCATAGATACCACTACTAAATGCTTAAAAATAAAACAAAATTTAAAAAATGGAAGTAAGATAAATGGACCTGATACTCAGTTGAAGTAGTGAAAATAAGTTGCAAAAATCCAAGAATATATTATAACTAGAGTCATTTAAGTTGATTCTGAAGCTGAAGCATTAAAATGTGACAAAACTAGGCTTTTCCTTTTTGAAATTCAGAAATCATTTAAGACAAGTAATAGATAGTTTTAAATAATCTGTAATGTCCCATATGTATCTTTAAAAGTCCTGCTTTATATAATCTGCCAGAAGGACCAAGTATTAATATCCAAACTCAGGAATATATTCTTTTAATCAAATGGTACAATTTTTTATATCTTCCATTATCTGACATTAAGTGTTAGTGCAATATAAAGCTATAGCTTAGAAATAGTTGCATTTATTCAATCACACACACACAACATCCGACAGCTTTTTATTCCTTTTTTTCCCCCACCAAAGTCAGTTAAAAGAAAAGAAAAACATCTCTAGCACTATTTTTTCACTATTAAAAAGCAAAAGAAGAAACTCACAAGCAACCTTACTTACACAGCTGGCCCCAAGCTTGGCTCCAGGAAGAATGTAATCCCTGACTCTAATGCAAAGAACTTTTAAAGGCTGAGGCATGTAAGTAGAACATATTTCATGGTCAAGAGTGTTCCACATTTCAAACATTTCAGTTCAGCTTTAAAAGTTCCCTTGGAAACGACTGATCGCAAAGCAAAATGGTTACTTGTAAACTGGCTATGCCCAGTTTTAAGATGTATAAGGTTTAAAAAAAAAAAAAAAAGTTAAAAAATAAACTTTAAATTCTGAGAAAAGATGCCGTGCAGAATCAGTTTTCATTCAAATAACGTTCCGCTTATTTTTAACCCCTGGGAGCCCTCTAGTGTCCTGTTTGCAAACAGACTCAGAAAAGTCAGCCCGTGAAGTTAAAAAGAATGGAGAGTGTTTGTTTAGCTTGGAGGAGCAGCAGCCAAATAAATAACCTGTAAAATCAGGATGCGATCCCCCTGGAGTGTCTGTCTGTCCCATGTAGCCTGGGATTAGAGCGCCAGCGTTCCCAGGGACTACTCACCTTCCTATCTTGGCCGTTTTCAGAATAGCATTTGTCTCCCACCAGTTCTAGGAAGAGAAGGCCTAAAAGTTCAGGAATAAAAGGTAAGAATGGGTTAATACAAATGAGGGGAAAAAATAGAACAGTGAGATAAGAGCGCACACAGATAGGGGAAGACATTTATAGTGTGCGCTCGCATGGGGCGACAGTTCTCAAAAAGCAGCAGAGGGTTCTCTCTGATTGGAGGCTTTTTTAAATACAGGTTAGTGATTGGCGTAGGTAGCTTGTTTGTCCAAGCCCAAAGGCAGGAACTGATGACCTTGGGGTCTCACTTGGGGTTATTTTATTTGCTTTTCTGGCAAAAGGAATCAAAAGGCAAGAAGGCAGAAAGAGGGCAGGGATGTTTTCCCCCACTGGGAAGGAAGGTTGTGTTGTGGAGGAGCAAATAAGAGACGAGTGCATGGTTTACAGTCCTAAAAATACTACATTTTACAATGCAAAAAAGCACAAGGATTTAGAAAGTATAGAGAAGGAAAGAATAAACTTTCAAGTGGGAAAATGCCAAAACTTTTAATAGGACTGTTATTTCAGTACTCTTAAACTCAATCCTTTCTTCCTCTTTAAAAGTCCTGCACCGTGGAGGAAAGAAAAGGGGAAATCCCAGTACTGACAGTAGCCTAGAGGTACCTGTAGGTTTTGGCCACACTTGGTGAGAATTCAGGTATCAGAACAATTGCCTCTGTGCTCCAAAACTCAAAGCACACACCTCCACAAGCACAGAGTTACTTTCTAGATAGCAAACGTGAGCCTCTTGAAAGGACACCATGGCAGACCTACCTTTTATGGCCATCTTTCAATTTTCATATAGTCAAAAGAATAACTGACGTGGCTCTGTAAAAAGGAAAATTAAGTCTTTAGCAGAGTCCATAGGAACTCTTCTAGCTGTTTTTAAAACAACTTTTTGGGTAGAGAAATACTTAGGCAGTAGGTAAGAGTTGTGTGAGTTAGTAAAATCAAACCCCCCACCTCCATTATGAAAATGCCTCTTTATTAAGAAAAAGACCAATACGTTCTCTCCTCTTATAGGCAGAGTATAGATGAATGGAGACTGCAGAGTGTGATGCTCAGAGGATGGGCAGCACAGAGAAAACCTGCCTCTGAATCCTCCTCATTCGCCTCTCAGGTGCGGTCCACTGTGGCAAGTAATCGTGACTCCCTATACCTCTGTCTCCCCCCCCCTCCCCACCCCCCGTAAGAGAGAAATAATAATAGCACTTACCCCATCAGTTTCTTGTGATGAAATTATAATTTCAAATATTTGGTAATATGCTTGTTTTTATCCCCCCAAATAACTTATTGAAGCTCTGAGAGATGCCCCTTTCCCCAGCGCAGGCTTAGACAGTCACCATTGTGCCAGCACAGTTGTCATGGGAGACTTGAGGACCACCATATTGAATTATCGGTATAGTCAATGTATTGATACAACCATTATAGTAAATCAGCAGGGCTCATCAGATATAATCAGAAAACAATTTTAATCATTCCCCTCCTCTGCCTGCTCAACGCTATTCTGTGGCCTGATGACTCTTTGCAACTCTCTTGGCTAAAAATTCAGGCAGGCTCTGTGAGTTTTCTAATCATACTTTGATCTTTTAAAAAGTTCTCCTGTCATTGTTGGTCATAAACACACACACACACACACACACACATGCATAATCATAAACTCATTAAAATGTTTGGTTCTATATTATGGTCAAATTTTTCGAATCTTATTTAAAAAATATTTTTCAGAATTTCTCCAGAAGCTAGTTGCCATTCAAATAGCATAGCCAAAATCTACTGACAAGGAGAGGAGATCCAGCAGGGATTCTTGTTTTTTTTTTCCCTAGACCTTCTGTTCCTTAACCACCCACGCACCCATTCACCTCACTTGGAGTCTGGCTCTTACTGATCTGGAGTTGAAGAGCAATGGAAAGAGAGAGAAGGAGTAGCAAGGGAAACATTCTTGCTACTCCATTGAAATTGTTGGGAATTGCGTGATGAGCTCCTTGGCCTTGGCAGATCTGTAAGGCTGACACTCTGATGAGCATTCTGCAGCCACTTTAAGGACAACACAAGCAGAGCATCTCTCGGGATGGTTCTTGATGATCCCTCAGTTCCTTGGGCCTTGCAGCCCACCTTTAGGTTGGGGTCACCCCATGTTCCTAAGCTTAGGCCTACAAGTGTCACCCCAGATCAACCCAGTGGACACAGTCACATCCTTTCCTCTGACAACCTTGGGCTTCACCATGTTGCAGCCCCACTTCCCTTGTTCTAGACTATGGCAGCCTTTACTATCTGTGGCTCAGGGTCTCTGTTGAAACTTCTGTTGAATAGAAAGAATACCATCGGGTAGGCTGGGAATCAGTGACGTTTAATTTATTTTTAGAAATTAAAGCTGAATACCGAGTGAGTGATGGTTTTAAAATGTGTTGCCATAATATAGCATTCATTTGTAACTTCAAATATAACCTCTGAGTATACATCTAGAACTCAAAATAGTAGTTATAATAATTAATGTCATTACACCAGAAAGACTAATAATCCTCATGCCTAAAGTGTTTTTTCTCTCTTTTAAAAAAAGTCTATGAAGGAAACAAAGTGGAAAAGTAGATAATAAGACAATAGTGTGGCCCATTAGAGTTACCAGGGGACCTTTTCATACCCATGTGGAGGAGGGAAAGAGGAGCAATAGAGAAGCAAGGTAAGCAGGGATGGAGATGTGGTAATGTTGTATTTCTTCACTTAGATGGTATTTATAAATGTATTTTTATGTTGGATTAACTCATTGACCATGTTATTTGTGACTTGTGTATTTTTCCATAATACGTGTATCTTATCCTTCTAGAAAACGAAACTGGTAGCCAGGAAACAGGTATTCATTTTATATTCTTTATACCTGTATGTGTTATAAATCTTTATAGAAGAAAAGTAGGACACTATGATTTCCTTACCTTTTTTTATTTACAATGAAAAATTCGTATTACTTTAGTCATTTAAAATTAATTTAAAAATTAATTAAAAACTTAAACAGCAATAAAATCACTGAACATTTTAAACTGTGTGGATGCTAAGGCCCCATCTGTCTTCTCAGACATCCTAATTTAAGTGATGTGGAGTAGAGTTTAGGGATCCAGAGTTTTTAAAACTTGTAATGTGCAGGGCTATCATTCTCTGTTCTAAGATTTCAATGGCTAGTTCTAGAAGCAAATTAATACCTTCTTACAGTTAAATGATAAGTCTTAGTTTTTTCCAACCATGAAATAATCTGTTAATCCTTCAAGGGTTTCCATTGTAAGGTCTAAGTGTGGTAAAGACTGTTTTGCCTTTAGTCTGGGACAACTCCAGGTCCAGATTAGAAAGAGACTAGGGCCCTGAATTTCGCACCCACAGCACTGTCCTATAGCCCATGCCTGTCAGGTGTGTCACTTGCTGGGACTGTGGTGGCAGCTTGCGCCCCTCCTGAGAGCCCTTTGGAAAGAGAAGAAGGATATCTGAAGATGAGACCCTGAGAAACGAGGGCTAAGCGCTTCCCTCCTGTTGCAGACCCAGGCTTGCTGCACAGATTACAGGCCTACAGATGGACACCTTGTCCCTTGTTCTCTGCTGACCAGACCCCTCCACCTCTCTGCCCCTTACTGCATTCCTTCCTGACCTCTAGGACACAAAGCACATGTAGAACTGGAGTTCTGGTTTGAGCTTGGACTCTTGGGTACAAACTCTAACCTGCTCATCATGGAATTTGCTAATACTTTTGTTATCCATTTTGATACCAGGTCTGGACAGTGCCTATGTTGTATCTGTCTTTTAAACTGTATGCAAGAGATGTTACATTTATTCTGTTACATTTTATAGAAATATGTTCACTTTTATCTGACACTTGACTGTTTGCTTACCCCTAAGGACATCTTAGGAAAAGCACTTGGAAAAAATTATGTGTCTTCCCATCTTTGGAAAAACACTTTTGGAACAAATGATGTGTCTCTTTAGAGCCAGTCTTGTGATTCCATGAAGTAACACCAAGTGCCACAGCTTACCCTCCTATGGATGACGGGGGGAGCACCAGACAGGAATATTCGCAGAAGGTCAGGTGCCTGGCACATTTCTTTGGTTTGGATGTTCTCTCCTTATCCAGTGTTAAACCTAGCTAAGAGCAACGTGAGTATCCCTGCCTTTTCCTATATGTAAAACTCCTGCAATAATTCATTTTGCTTCATTTCCCTAGAAATGTTTGTTCCATTATTTAAAGTTGTGTTTGAGTTAGACTGGTTCTGCCACATGACCAGAAACTGAGCAATGTTTGCATGAACAGACCCATAGTATTGTAAGCAGATAAAATGTATGGCTGCCAGTATGACATATATTTTAAATGAAAAATATTTGTAAAGTTGCTATTCTTCTTCTTAATAATTAGATGATTTATGTATCTTAGAATAATTAGAATTTTATATTTCAAGGACTTTATAATTCATAGCATTATTATGGAGTAAAGGCAGTAGGCAATTTAGAGGCTACCTGAGTTTCTTGAAAAGCCCTGTAACTCAACAACCAAGCTTCTCCATTTCGGAAGTGGGTACTGAAGACCTCAATACTCTAACCCCTGCCCTTGCCCCTCAGGCCACACGAGTAGAGGAGACACCAGTACAGACATGCTAGCACAAGGTCATTCTTGGTTTGGGTAGAACAACCCATGCAGCAGTAGTTTCCTGCCTTTGTAGAGGAGTAAAGATTGAATAAAACCATCTCATCCTTGGGGGCCTTTCAGGAAACTGCTTCAGAGCTACAAATTAACTCTTTTCTCCTCACTTGAGGTAGAGTTTATATGAAAGACAATACCCTGCAGAGTATGTTAAAAGGAAGGAAGGCAAGCTCCCTGGCTGCACGAAATTAGATTCAGAACACTAGGAATGCACTGTAATTACAAATAGATACTTTTAAAAGTGCAAGAAAAGAAGGTAAGAGAAATTTGGAAACCTTTCCCATCTGTATCAGGTAGTTTGGAGGCTGAGTTACGTCACCCACCATGATTCAGACATGTGTTTCCCATATGATAAGTTGCTGGAGTGTGTAACTACACACACATTATTTTATGAATTGATAGAGAAACTGGGTTGGAGAAGACAGAATGTGTTGATAACACATACCCCACCCATCCATCCCTGCCCATCTCTCCAACCCTACAGATTCAGACACCAGGAAAGAGGAATTAAAGGAAGACACTGATGCGGGTGTGTTCATATATTATTATCTAAATGGGCCAGGCGTCAAGGGCCATTCAGGCACGAAAGGCAGGTGATTGGGGGGGGGGGGGGTCAGACAGCATCTAATTCTCTCCACACCCTCAGGTTTTGACTACTCCTTTTTTTTTTTTTTTTTTTTTTTTTTTGAGACATAGTTTGTTGTCCTTCATAGAGTGCTCTAGCGTCATAGCTCACAGCAACCTCAAAGTCTTGAACTCAAGAGATTCTCTTGCCTCAGCCTCTCAAGTAACTGGGACTACACGTGCCTGCCACAATTCCTGGCTAATTTTAGAGACAATATCTTGCTCTGGCTCAGGCTTGTCTCAAACCTGTGACCTCAGGCAACTCATCTGCCTCGACCTCCCAGAGAGGTATTGACAACTTCTAAAGTACTGGTGAGCAGTGCCCAGGTGTGGACCTCACCTCATGGATCCCACAGAGGCAGAAGCAGCACCAGATGCAGCAATAAATTTCCCTTAAGTAGCTCCAAGGAGAAGACATCCATAAGAGAGGCCATGTGTAATAAGCATCTGACTGATAAGCCCAGGCATCCCTGAGATGCAATTGAGTGCTTTCTTAGAGAAGTGCTGGGAGTCATGTTTTATGTAGGAAAGGAAAAAAGTGAGTACAATTGAGTTGCTCCTATACTAAAAAATGTTTAGTATTCACAGGCTGATGAAACTTGGGGAAATGAAAGCTCCATAGCAGTTTAACATTTATTAAAGACCTTCTGACTGTCAGCCACCAACATTGGGTGCTGTGGGGAGAATGCAGAGTCACTGCCTGGCTCAGTCATGTCTCAGTAAATACTGATTAATTGAAGGCATAAATAAAATGCATGAATTAAAATATTAAGAGTATAAAGCACATACCTAAACCAGTGGTTCTCAAAATGTAGCCCTGGACCAGCAGCATCAGCATCGCCTGGAAATTTGTTGCACATGGTGATCCTTGGAACACATCCCAGACCTGCTGAATTAGAAACTGGAGGAGATGCAGCCGAGGGAATGGCCTGAAAAAGGGTAAACGTGTTTATAAGTTGTCTCTTTTAAAAAAACCAACTCTTTTTGAGGATTGAAACCTGCATCCCTGTCTCAGGCCAGTGGCTGTAAGGGGCAGGGGAGTGTCCTTTGTTCTTGGTCCCATAGGAGATGGCTCAGTGGACCTGCCAAGATAGAAGTCCCAGCAGAAGTCACAAGATTGTCTTTGCTGGAGATGGGATGAATCAGAACCATTAACTAAAGCCTGAAGATGGATGAAACCCTCTTTTTAAATGCTCTGTGTGTCTGCTTATAGTAATCAAACTGGTACTTCAAGATGGAAGGATAGCATTTTCTTTCTTTTCTTTTCTTTTTCTTTTTTTTTTTTTTTCAGTTTTGGTTGGGGGCGGGCTTGAACCCACCACCCCCAGTATATGGGGCCAGCACCTTACTCCTTGAGCCACAGGCACCACCTGATAACATTTTCTTCATTTGCTGGCAAATTAACAAACCCTTCTTCCCTTTTCCTCAAGTCACTTTTCCTCATTTTTCTTTCTGATGTGGTCTCAGGGCAAGTGCTGAACTTCCATTAACAAAGAGGCTCTGCAGGCTGTCCAAGGCCTCTAGGTTATCAGACATTTAAGAATCATTGCCCTAGATGAGGCATTGCCCAAAAAAAGAATGGGGCAAGTCAAGAGAAAGACAGGAAGATGCCAAATGAGGAAGGATGGAAAAAGAAAACGTTATGAGAAGTTTCAAAGCAACATTTGTGATTTATCTGAGGTTATTCTCAACCTTGCCCTTCTTTATAAGAGTCTCACGTCCTTTCTGAAATTTTATACATTGGATTGGAAAAGACAGAATGGGTAAATCTCATGTATCTCTCCAGCTACCCACCCAGCCATAAAGACATAGGTCCCTTTTTCTCAAAGCAAGTTCACAGCATGTAGCTATGGAAAAAAGAAGGAATTTGAGAGAGATAACAAGTCACAGACCATGGGCTGAAAACCAAAAGCACTTGCGGCTGGTCGTGGAGGGACTATCTCAGGAAAATTGCCAGAAGAAATCAATTCTGTACAGGCCTTCACCAGTGATGCATCCATAAAGATGCCTTTTATAGTAATATCACACTGTTTTCTTAAAGGCAGTCATCAGGTTCCCATGGTCATGTAATGTGTAGCATAGCCAAAAATTATAAGCCTAAAAGCTTTTGGTTAGAAGCCTGGAATGGGTCCTCAAATAAAAAAGATAAAAAGATACAAAGGAATATAACACAGAGAAGAAAATTAAATATTTTTATAAGAATGAACATGTCATTTCTCTAAATAAAACACACTCCAATTATTATTAAACAGGAACTGGCCAGAGCTTTTGTTAAGAATACATCGTACACTGCAGTTATTTGCAGAAGGAAGCCATCCCTGACTGAGGTAATCAGCAGTTCAGCGGCAATTTCTTGGTTTATCTTTGCACCAATTACTTACTATATTGGAAACAGATCAACAATATAGTTTATGATGATAAAGCTTCATTTAATTGAGTTTAGAAATTTGTAAACAACGAATTCTTAGCTAGTTGCTTTGGGCAAGATTTTAAATGTTGCTCTGTTTCCACATCTACAAAACTAGAATCATTATATCTAGTTCACAGGGTGGTTCTAATAATTAAATTACAGATTTTAGGTAAAGCACTTAGCACGGTGCTTGGCATACGATAGGGAATAACAGCTTGTTCACTTGTTCTCTTTTTCTTACAAGGATGATGGCTAATCACTCCATAAAGAGACCATAAGAAGATGCTGATGATAAAAATTCATTGATCAACATGATTTCAGGTTCAAAAAATAGTTGTCAGTCTCACCAAGTTACTAATGCAACAAATTATCCAGAATTTGCTTCATTCTCTCCTAAATTTAACAAGGGACTTCAAAGATAAACAGGAGTATTTCCTGCCTACTCCCTTGTATTCAAATCTCTGGACCTTTTTGCCTTTTTTGTTTGTTTGTTTTGTTGTTGTTGTTTTGAGACAGAGGCTTACTATGTCGCCCTCAGTAGAGTGCTGTGACATCACAGCTCACGGACATTTCAAACTCTTGGGCTCAAGCATTTCTCTTGCTTCAGCCTCCCGAGTAGCTGGGACTACAGGCACCCACTACAATGCCTGGCTACTTTTTGGTTGCAGTTGTCATTGTTGTTTGGCAGGCCTGGGCCAGGCTCGAACCTACTAGCTTAGTTGTATGTGGCTGGCACCCTACTCACTGAGCTATGGGACCTGAGCCCCTTTTTGCCTTTGAAATTGAAAACTAGCCTATGGTAACTTATGCAAGGTTATGTAATAAGGTGTGTCCTTGGCAATGAATTGAAATTAGGGGCATTTGTCATAAAAGGTTTTAAGTGCAGAGCACATCTTGAAGAAGCCCTTCTCAGGTGATCGGATACCTTCAAGCTGGCTAGGTGCACTTCCCCTAGGCCTCTGGCAATATTACCAAAATAATAATTGATGAAACTAGTAGTCTAATAGTTGAACATAAGTTGTGCTAGTCTTTATAATAGTAGTATTAGACAGTTTTTAGTCAAGAGGTCTAGAAAATATAAGACAAAAATTTACATTTCCTTTCTGTTTGTTCAGCTCTTTTCAGGTATTGTGAAAACAGAACCCCATGGGGTCCCTGATAGCAGAGGGAGCTCCAATTATTGATCATAGCCCTTTCCAAGAAATTTCCAAGAAATTGTAGCCCTTTCTTTTTTTCTGTTATTTTATCAAGGCCATCCTTTCAAGAACCTATCTCCTAGGGCTAGTGTGAGGAGTAAATAAATTAATACATGAAAGCCTTTACCATAAATACAAGAAAGGAAATGGTAGCTCTGTCATTATGAGGGGGCAGTGTGGTAGGGAAAAATAGCCACTAGACGTATTCTTTTATTATGGCTAAAAAGAGGTTTTGAGTTGGTCATGCCCATATATACATTGATCAAGGGCCAGGCTACCCTATTATTGGATCAATTTAAATAGACAGTTCTGGCAATATCTGCTTATTATGAAGAAACTTGTAGTGGCTTATTAGAGACTAAAGTATTTATTATTGTATCTTTAGACTCCTCTATTACTTTTTCACTTCTTTCATTTAAGATATTTTTGGAGCAACTGATTTATGACAGGCAGTGTCCAGTCACTTAGAGTTAGCAGTGAAAATGACATACAGGGGTCTAGCAGTCAGGGGACTTATAGGATCCGACTGCTGGCCTGGTGGCCTGGTGGCCCCTCTAAATAAACACACTTTATCCTGTTATCCACATTCTTCTTCATCTACCATCCTCAGAATCTGCCCAGAAATGTATAGTTTCAGATCTCAAGCCTTCCCATTCTAGCTTTTCTCAATATAATTAGGTGTATCATGCCTACATACAACCTCTAATATGTCAATTCTAATTATGCCAAATTTGTCACCTACCAAGTGACAGTACTGGACTGGTGTGGGTAGTTTTATAGGTAATTCATTTTAATTTATAAATAATTCACCTGTCAATTTGTCATAAGTTTTAAACAGAACCAAAGCTTATTTTTACTTATTTATTGAATCCTGGAAAAAAAAGATATTCTCCCCCTTAGGTAAGGAAGAAAAAAAATCCTTTGTAATTAATCAAATTTCAGCCAATGGATAGATAGCTTTCCTGCTAAAATAGCTAATTTTTTTAAATAAATAGGAAAGTTTAATAAGAAGCATTTGGAAATTTCTGTAGCTAAAACGTATAAATGTCTGAGAAGCTTGGCAAATGAATCTAGTTCATCACTAAGAATTTTTATTATGTTTCAAGTTTTCCAGAGAGCATAATTCAAAATTAAAACATGTCATTTTATTTTATCATAGAGTGTGTCAGGATAGAAACTCTTACTTTGAATCTAGACACAGAAAAAAAAAAAGGGAAAATGTATATAATCTATTATTTACAAATTTCCTCCAAATGAACTTTTCCAAAATGTAAAAGTTCCAAAAATTAAAATCAGGTTATCTGAGGTAAATATCACGAATCAAAAGCATATGAAGAAAAAAAAAAAAACCACACACCCCAGAGAGAATTTTGAGAATTATCAGAATCCAAAGTAAATATGTATATGTATATTTAAAGGAAGACAAAGTGAACATTCAATAAGAAGGGATAAAAAATGATTGAGTCCATATTAAAAAGAAATAAAAAATAACATTCAGAAATGAGAAAATGTTCGAACTAAAATTTCAGTGGATAAAATATTAGGCCCTCAACTCAATGATTGTAGCTTATATTGAACTAAATCTTCTTCCAAAAATAAAAGTTGGGGGGGAAAAGCATATAAATAATCCTCTGAAGGCGTTGGAGACCCTGTGCACGTGATATGGAGCCAGCTAAAAGCCTTGAGAAAGGGAATCACACAAGACATAATCCACATTCACCACAGAATTTTGAGCTTTTTCTAAATTATGGTAAGGTGAAAGGGCCCCCGAAAAAAAGCAGGAGTCTTACACAAGTGGGTCTCTGGGAACAAAGACTGGAGTTTAGGGCTTGCCAACAGGGCTGCTATTTTGAGGAGCAAACCATTCCAGAGAAAGGGACTGAGAGAGGTGCCCGAACATCTGCATTATAAATTTCCTTCAAATTGTTGGTTAATTTCTGGGCTGTGCATGTGTTACCCAAAATTTGGTGCTTGTCCCGGAGGCCGAGTCGGTGAGAGAAAAGAACTAGGAAAAGTGGTTTAAGAAAAAGGAAAGAGAAGTTTATTAATTTGCCAGTAACTGAGGAAGATGACGGACTCTCACCTTAAAAAACCATCGCCCCACCTGTAGGCAGAAATCCAGGGCTTTTGAAGGTTCTCAGCAGCCGGGCATGGTTCCGGCTATCGCTGTCTAACTATAGTTGGTGATTTGGTTGACTTCATCTCTGCAGAAGATGATCTTGTGACCTTTGTCTGGATAATTCTGTTGAGCCATCTCTTATGGTTTAAATAGTAGAAAATAAAAAGGAACTTTTTTCTCCCCCTTTGATTACTGGCCTAGGGCAGCAGCGGTGTGGTATTTTGAAGAGACAACTTGTAATACATTTTGCCCTTTTTCAGACCTCTACATCTGTTACATATATACAAGGCAGGCCTTCAAGAAATGCAGCAGACAATAGCAAAGGCAAAGAACCAATAGTGAGCAGAGATTTCAGCAGCTAAATGGCACTGGGGAGTTAGAGATGAGAATTCAAGGTAGAGGGGACTTGCTAAACCCAGGCCCAGGATGTAGGAGAAGGTACTGCCTACGATTAATGGGTATGGTGGGTTTCAAGGCGGCTGCCCATGTCCTCCGTTCTTGGTATGCTTGTGCTGGAGAATGACCAGACCCACAAAAGCAAGACAAACACAAAATAGAGTTTACTGAGAAAGAGAAAGATCGATTTACAGAGTAAGAGCATAGACAGGGGCAGCCCCCATGGTCACAACAAAGACAGACTTTGAATACTGCAGGGCTTCTGTCATACCACCTAGGTTGGGCTACCTCTTGATTCAGAGGTCACCTTGTAACCAGAGTCTTACTGCACCAACCATGAGCCTCTCTGAGCGGCCATGGGACAAGTATGGACCGCGTGTAGATTTAAGCTAATGACATGATAATTAGTCTTAAGGCTGCTCCAGGTTGCCTTCAAGCCTCTGTTGCACCTGTTGGTAGGCTATGGAGTCTTCTACATCCTTTTGCAGTTGGCACGCTAAGTTGTGATTAGAAGATCAGTAGAGGATGCCTCTTCCCCAGTTGTGAGCAATCACTAGGGACGGATGAAGGCAGGTGGCACTGAGATGGGAGCTCCACCTTGTCCTCCTCCCCAGGAGAGCCTGATTTCTAGCTATCTACCTAATAGTCAACATCCTACTAGTAACAAAACTGAAGTAGTTCAGGTATAACAAAGCTTAAATCAAATCTTCACTGGTTCAAGGTAATTCACTGATACTCTTTATAACTGAAAAACAAAGCAACATTTTTTTGTGGGAACATCACATCTACGAGCCTGGCACATCAACTCCGTGTTCCTTGCTGCCCTGCACACGCACCATGACTGCTCACAGCCCTTCAGGCTCTATGGTTCCAGAGTCCCTGCCTCACATTCATCCCCTGGCGGCGGCCTCTCCCAAGGGGCCTGGTGCATGTTCCACCTGAGCAAGCCGCTGTCAGCACACTCTCCCCAGCATGAAGCAGGCAACCAGCTGCTAGAGGTCACCTCCATGAAGGTAACCGATGGCTTCAAATGGGGAATGTTTGGCTAGCATCCCTGATGTTCTGTGACAGAAACTTAAAGTGTTATTAGAGATGAATACTTGCAACTGCCGTAGCGCACACTTTATTTGGATCTTACATTGGAAAGGAGCGAAGGATGGCTTCTGATCACATTATGAAATGAAGAAACACTCTAAATTTTTACCAGGAAATTAGCAGTGCTCAGAAGGTTCAGACTAGATCATTTGTCTACTTAAAAAAGAGAATCAGAGAACTCATGAAAGGTAGGGCGAGAGATGTCATCTCACAAGGATGAACAATCACTGTCTCTGTAGCATGCAAATGACCAAAGAATAAAACATTAGTCCCAAAACCTGCAAAGTAAATAAGAGCCCTTTGTAAAGTGCTGCTTATTTGTAAACTGACTTAGTGAATAAGGAGGATTAGCTGGCTTCTCGAAACTGCCTGTGACTGTTGCAGCACAGTCTTCAAGTGTATTGCGATGGTCCCTTGTTTATTTTAATCTTTGAACATTATAGTATGCCACATATAGAAAGTATTAAACATCTTGTTACCAAAACAAGAAAAAAAAAAGTATTGTCTTCTTATCTCAAAAGTTTAAATAAGATGTTCTACTGCGTCTCTTCTAGCTGGCCAGTGTATACCGTGTCCCTGATAAGCTTAGGATGGGGGTCCCTGAATCCCTCAGACTTTCTACTACGATTAGGTAGAGTCTGATTCAATGGTGACAGTAAGCTGACTGAGGCAATCTTCCAGTGATGTCATTTTCTGCTCTGCCTTTAGGTGAATGATCGCAATATAATTATTTTAAAAACCAAATAATATTAGTTCTTCTCTCTTCCCCGAATTGGAAATCTATTATAGTTGAATATTTTTTAATGCCCTGTGTAACTGCAGAATACTTGATATTTAAAGAAATATGAAGCCATAATAAAAGCCATAAATATTTTTACCCTAAAATGCTAGTTAATAAATGCAAAGAAGTTAGAGAGATTTTAGAGCTAGTTCCCATTAATGGTATTTCATAATGTTTAATTTTCAGTATGTTGAATATGGGAGTTTTTTCCAGCTCCCATGTAGAGGAAAAATGTTTATTAATTATACTGATTCTCTTTCAAGATCTTCGATTAAATTATGCCTACATGGTATCATGCATGGAAATGAACGGATTTCATTTTTTATTTTTTTTTTAGTTTTTCTACCTATAAAATAGAGATAATGACTTAAAGGGACAGAGACAGAAAAAGAGAGAGAGGAAGAAAATGATCCACCGGTGATTAAGTACTAACATTCATATATCTAAATAAATAAATAAATAAAGCAAAAGATAACAGAAAAGATGAGGAGAGGGAAAATGGAACAGGAAATTGAACCTATTAAGAAAATCAAATGTGCACTCTAACTCTGAAAATTTTTTTAAGTCTGAAATTTAAAATTATTCGGGTTTAAACGCAGATAGGTCAAATCAGAATACAAGGTTTATGAAGTCAAAACAAGTCTCTAGAAAATATAAAACTAAATGTCAGAGAGATGAATAAGGGAAAAAACAAACTGAGGGTTTAAGAGATGCCTTGGACACAGCTGAAAGATTAAACATACCTGTAACTGGACGTCCAGAAGAAAAGAGAAAGACAACGTGGCAGAAACAATACTTCAAAAAAACAATGACAGGGAATTTTCAAACTAATAAAATACATCAGTGCAAAGATTAAAGAAAATTAAACACAACACAAGATATGTTCAAAGAAAACTACCACGAAATACCTCAGAGTTCACTTACTAAAAGCCAAATTATGTATAGCTGAGAAGACAATTTATAAACTAAAAGGTAGATCAGAAAAAAATATCTAAACTGACACAGGGATAGTTAAGAGGATAGATAATAAAGGAAAGAATGGTGAAAAGGAAGAAACAGAATGAAAGAAGGAGGGAAAGGGGATGAAAATAATATTTGAAAAGAAAAAAGCCAAGGATTTTTCAGATCCAAGAAATGCTACCTACCCAAAGAAAAAGGAAACACCGTAAGTTTGGTTATTGAGGTATATTTATTTTGTGTGGAATTTTAGAACTGGAAGAGGCCTGAGAGATAAACTAAATGTAAGCCCCTGGTTGTAGAGAAGCAGCAGCTTTAGCGTTGTACGTGTAAATAACCTAAGGAAAGTCAGACAAGGCACACACAGAATCTGGACTATCCCATTCAAATTAAGTGGTATTTTCACTCTACAAGACTTTTCTCTTGTTTAATTTTATATTATCAGCAGGATTATCATATGTATAGATCAATCCATTTTAAAGATAGATATCCTTCCTAAATGACTTTTTAAATATTTCTTGCTGTCTTTCATATTGCCAAACATACTGACACTGAGAAAAAATAATGTTAGATTGGTCACTTCTTTAAGATCATATGATATTACAGGTAGAGCAGAGACTAAATTCAAGTCATTGAACCCTCACGTACAGGGTGGTTTTTATATCTATAAAAAATGGCACTTGAGCACTGCAACTAAGACCACACACACACACAACACACACAAAATGGATGAAACCACTTTCATCTTCATCATTAGTCTTAGCAATTATTTATATTGTGATCCACACATTTTTTTTATCCATGTCTCTGTACTCTGGGAAGGGGAAAGTGTACAGGACAGAATAGAGAAAAAAAATGTAATTTGATAGTAGATGTTGAACTTTTGTCTACCTAACACCTTTCCTCCTTTATTCACACCCCATCACACCCCTGAAGGTGAGGATCCCCATGGCTCAGATGTGGAAAAAATACTAGATCTCACTGTAAAGGCAGCAGGGTCTCCAGGGTTGAGCACTTTACTCAAGCTTGGAAGAGTGAACTTCTTCCCAGAACTTTTTTTTTTTTTTTGCAGTTTTTGGCCAGGGCTGGGTTTGAACCCACCACCTCCAGCATACGGGGCCAGCGCCCTACTTCTTTGAGCCACAGGCACTACCCTTCTTCCCAGGATTTTTAAATTGAGAACATTTACTTTCTGGTCATGAAACAATGAATTTAGGATCCCAGAAAATGATGAGGGCCATCGTTCAGCCTGGTTGAGAAAATGAAGCCAGTGTTCAGAAACAAACTCAGAAGGGGAGGGAAGAGACGGGCACAGGTTAAAGTACCGAGCTCTATGTCCCATCCTCTCTACCTTTCCCATAATTAATGAGTCAATAAATGTACTTCTTTGCCTAACAAACTCAGACTGACTTTCAATCTCTTGCAATTCAAAGACTTTTGACTGATACAGAGATTTGTACAGAAGGTCCATAACTTACAATGGTGTGCCTTACAAGTTTTCAACTTTATGATGGTACAAAGCCTGGTGCAAAGAATCCCTATTCAATAAATGGGTCTGGGAAAATAGAATAGCCACATGTCAAAGATTAAAACAGGATCCATACCTCTCACCACTCACTGAAGTTAATTCAGGATGGAGAACAGACTTAAACCTAAGGAATGAAACCATTAGAATTCTAGAATAAAATGTTGGAAAACTCTTGTAGATATTGGCCTTGGCAGAGACTTTATTAAGATGACCCCAAGGGCAATCACAGCAACAACAAATAAATGGAACTTGAATAAATAAAAATGCTTCTGCACAGCCGAGGAAACAATCAATGGAGCAAATAGGCAACCTACAGAATGGGGGGAAATAACATTTGCATGCTATACATCTGAGAAAGGGCTAATAACCAGAGTCAGCAAAGCACTCCAGCAAATCTGCAAGAAAAATCAAATAACCCCATTAAAATTGGTCAACATATTTGGTAGAAACCATAACTTAAATTTTGAATTTGGGTCTTTTTGCAGGCTCGCCATACATAGTACAGTACTCTGTCACCATGGTGGGCAGGGACAGTGAGCATCAGCTCCCAGTCAGCTACTCGATTACTATACTCACTATGCTCTGTAAATTTCAATAAATTATATGAGATACTCAACACTTCATTATAAAGCAGATTTTACGTTAGATGATTTTGCTTAACTATAGGCTAATGTAGCCATTCTGAGCACATTGAAGATAGGCTAGGCTAAGCTATGATGTTTAGTAAGTTAGGTGTTTTAAATGCATTTTCAACTTATGATGGGTTAATTAGGATGTAGCCCATCATAAGTCAAGGAGCATCAATGATAGACCCTAAAATGTGGAACTGGCTGAATCAGTATGGACTAGGGACAAAGAGAATCATTCCATCCTCATCTGGACATCTACCTGTAATATCCCTATTATGTGGGATAGTAGTTGCATGGTGCCCCCTAAAAAAATTATGTCCACCTGGAACCTTAGAATGTGACTGTAATTGGAAACAAGGCAGATGTAATGAAGTTAGGATGAGATGTTACTGGAACAGAAAGAGTCCTTATCCTTGTAAGAAGAAAAGATACACAGAGACATGAGGACGAAAGCCATGTGAAAGTGGAGGTAGAGGCGGGAGCTTTTAAGTATAGAATGTTCGATGTCTTTAAGTCCTAAGTTTGGCAGTTGACATCTCTGACGTTTCATTTTGACACTTCTTGTTTTATTTTTATTGTCAAGGCACATACTCATTCTTTCCAATACAATTTTTGGCTTATAAATGTCTTCCAAATTTATTTTTAGAGCAATTTTTGTGAAACCATGAATAAGTAAAAAAGAATCATGTTATTCTTGGATATGAGTTCCATCGTGGAACCAATTCAGTGCAGGCAGCTCGAAATACAAATCAGAGAATGCCAATAATTGCAGGAGTCACTTCCTGCACCAGAAGCCAGGAAGAAGCAAGGACTCTTCCCTTGATTCTTCACCATCAGCTTTTTTGGAGAGAAGTATGGAGAATCCTCAAAGGTCTAAAAGTAGACCTTTCATTTGATCTTGCAATCCCATTACTAGGTATCTACCCAGAAGAACAAAAATCACTTTGCCACAAAGACATTTGCACCAGAATGCTTCTTTCGGTTTGATTCATAATTGCCAAATCGTGGAAGCAACCTAAGTGCCCATAGACCCATGAATGGATCAACAAACTGTGGTATATGGATACAGTGGAATACCATTCAGCCATAAAAAAGATACAGACTTTACATCTTTTACATTTACCTGGATGGAGGTGAAATACATCCTTAGTAAAGTATCCCGAGAATGGAAAAAATAAATATACAATGTACTCCATACTAACATGAAACCGATATATAAACAATTACATCCTCATGTAAACAATAAAACACAAATATAGCCTAGTATGGGGGTAGAGGGAGGTGGGAGGGATGGAGGAGGATTGGCAGAAAGAGGGAGGGCACGAGTCGAGATCACACCTAATGGGCACATTGTGAAAGTGTATAACACACCCCCTGGGTGAGGGGCTCTTTTATAACTGGATCTTTACCCTGAAAGTAAGAACAATGTAACCTAAAAATTTGTACACTCATAATAATTTGCAATAAAAAAGTAGCCCTTCTGAAACCTTGATTTCGGACTTTTAGCCTCCAAAAATGTGACACAATACATTTCTGTTGTTTCAAGCCACTCTGTGGTAATGTGTTACAGCAGCTCCGGGAAATTAAACATGCTTAAACTCTGCCTGTTGCATCTTAGGATTCAGACAACGTACTAAGCAGGTCTGAGAGTTCAGAAAATAGAAAAATAGGCAGGAACTTGATCATATTCCTCCGTCTCATAGATTGCAGGAAGATGCTTCAGAAATAAGCTTTGGTTCAAACCTGCTCATCTAAAGGAGACTGAGAATAGCCTCGTCATACAGGGACAGATCCAAGTATTGTAGGTTTGACAAGTGTACTCTTTGGAGAACCCCATTTAAGTAAAAGAATACAAATTAGATGTGAAAGTGAATACTTACTTCGAAAAGCACAAAAAATGTTTCCAAATTTTTAAAAGTTGACAAATACACAGACATCACAAATTCATGAATTTCATAAATTACTGTTATTATTCTCCATTAACTCCTTATACAACTCTGTAATATTTATCCTGCACTTTTGTCTGGGTACCACTTGATAAGTTCTTTATGTGGCAATGATTTATTAATACTCTCTCTAGAAAGAATAGAAAATAATCTAGTCTTTAGTTCTTTTGCAATTTATTTTTTATCATTTCAAGTTTAGAAAATGTCCTTCCATTTCACATGTAGTAATTATAATTGAATTTTGCTGCTTCTAAATTTCTGTTTCTTGCTTATATGGCTTTTTTGCCTGAGGACAACTCCTCAGACTTCCAACCCTTGGATATAGTTTAGTATGCCTGCCCGCAACGCACACACACCCCTTGGTCTAGCTCAGATGGGTTTTACTATGCCTTCACCTCTTCATATTTGGGATTTGCAATGTTAGATAACCTGTGAAGCCTAATTCTCAGTTCCCAGGCAGAGATGGAATATGCACATGGGTCCAACAATTAAGTTTGTGAACTGGCCACCGTGCACTTACATTGGCAGACTGTGGGAACGACTGGGTAAGGTTCCATAACCTTGGTATGTCCATGTCACACAGCTGTGTTCATTCCAACATATGGCAGTGTCTTACTGAGTGGTGTTCATTATCATTGCATGTTTTTGTGTGGCATAGCAAGACTGTCAGAGCTGGAATTAAAGCAATGATCAAACGGTAAATTTCTTGTTAAACTTGGCGAGAGTGGGAGTGAAATTAGGGACATGTTAATCCCAGTGTATGAGGATAATTCCATGAAGAAAATAACAATGTATAAATGGATTAAACATTTTTCTGAGAGGAGAGAAAGTGTCACCGATGAAGAGGTCAGGGTGGCCAGTAATGCGCCGAACTTATGAAAATATTGCAAAAATTTGTCGAATTGTGCACCAACATCATCAGCTGACTGTGAGAAACATTGCAATTCAAGTAAACATCTATAGAGAAACAGAAAAATCTTAACTAGAACTTTTTTCTTTTTTTTTTTAATTTCAGATTAATATGAGGGTACAAATGATGAGGTTATAATGTTTGTGCTTGTTAAGTGAGGTCCCTATTGTAGTTGTGGCCCACACCCAGGAGGTGTGCCATATACCTTACATTGTGCCCATTAGGTAGGAGCACACCAACCTCCCCCCTTCTCCCCTCTCCCCACAACTTGAATTAGATGGAGTCTTTCTCTTGTATGGGCATTTAACTGTCTTGACCAACAGTCCATGGTTTTTGCCTCATAACAACACAGCAGCTCATGTGGCACTGTCTATGAGGGAGTTTTTAGCCAGAAAACAAATAACTATATTGGAAAACCTTCCCTACTCACTTGATCTGGCCCCTAGTGACGTTTTTCTTTACCCAAAGACAAAGTACATATTGAAAAGAAGACATTTTGATGACATTCAAGATAATAAGGGTAATATATGACAATGGCCGTTTCAGAAAAAAAGTTCTAAAATTTCTTTGCAGCTTGGACTAGGTGAAGGATTGGTACGTAGCTCCCCAAAGGGAGTATCTCAAAGGTGGCCATAGTGATATTCAGCAGTGAGGTATGTAGCACTTTTTCTAGGATGAGTTTATGAACTTAATCGTCAGCCCTTGTGTATCAAAAAGCAGTTCATATCCTTCTCACTGGGGTTAAAGATAAAGTCCCCAGATACTTGACGGGGTCCATCAGTGGTTGTTGGTGGAGGCCAGGTAAATGTAGAGATGGTGCTGATAGCCCACTCTCCCTCAGAAACCCACCACCCAGAAACCCCACCAGACCTGACAGAGTGACCCTGGAGCAGGGGCAGCCCAGTTGCTAATGCCGTAGCTCCGACTTCCCCTCACCCCGCACCCAAAGGGCTGGTGTGGGTGAGGAGCACTTGCACTTAAACTTCTTTACAGTGGTGAAGCATCTCCTTCTGCTTATGCTTTGGGTTAAGAGAGGCCCATTTTGCTAGCAACCAGCAACAAGGGGCTCTACGTGGCCAGCAGAGCTGAATTCTCTTCCTCACAACACAGACAGCTCCTTCATCTTTCCTGCTTTCCTTTCTTTGAGATTGAGTTACTTGTCAGCTTCTTTCTCTCCCTGATTTATTCTTTCCCTGCACATCTCCTCATCACCTCTGCTTATTTGCAGTATTTTGCTTATCCCGTGGCATTGACGTTTGTTATTAGTCGGATGCTTTTTGTTTGTTTCAGGCAACAGAAGACAGGAAAACCCAGCTCCAGCTGCCACTGTGGTTGCTTGGTGTCAGCAGAACGTCCAGAGGTGGAGGAGGCTTCTGTGCAGTTCTCTGTGGTTTCTCTGTTTCTCTGTGATTCTCTCGGCTTTGCCCTTGCCTGGGCTGGCTTCATTCTCAGCTGACTTCCCTCCCGACCACAAGCTATCTGCCTGGAGCCACAAATTCTACATGCTCCTTTCATATCTAGGGGAAAAGACCATAAGAATTTCCACAGCCCACAAACACTTCCTTTTTGTTTACTTGTGGACAGGGTGTCCTTCTGTCATTCAGGTTAGCATACAGTGGTGGCATCACAGCTCATTGCAGCCCCAAACTCCTGGGCTCAAGCGGTCCTCCTGCCTTAGTCTCTGGAGTAGCTGGGACTACAGGCATCTGCCACCACATCTGGTTGATCTTTCTGTTTTTTGTAGAGACGGGGTCATGTTCTTACTCAGGCTCATCTCAAACTCCTGGGCTCAATCCATCCTCCTGCCTTGGCCTCCCCAAGTGCTAGGATGACAGGTGTGAGCTATCCAGCCTGGCTTCACCAACCACTTCTGAGCTTTCACTATAGGTTTAGTCTTGGGCACATGCTGTAGTTAATGATTTTGAAATGTCCCTGGATCAGGCTGTGGAATCAACCCTACACAAATCCTTAATCTACTGGTTGCTACATAGTGGGGAAAAGTTAAAATGAATGTTGGGTAGGTAAACAAAATGTCTATTATAGCCATGGTGAATTTTCTTGTCATAAAACCATGATACTCTAGGTGATAGAGACACGACTGACTCATCTCTGCATCTTCATATCCTATCCAATGCCTGGCATATAATCAGTGTTTAACAGTTACCTAAATGAATGAACAAACAAAAGAATAATTGAGTCTCCTTAAAAATATATTTTTCATCAACCATTCTTATAATTTCTAAATCAAATTACAGTTGTAATAGTATTTGCACAGCACTTTATTTTTCAATCCCACTCCTTGTAACTAATTTTTATCTATTGATTCCCAGGTCTTTCCCTTGTATTCAATGCATGGCCGATTATTTTTAGAGCTGCCATTAACACCAACTTCAATTGCTGTCCTGTTTTCCTCTTGAACAGTGAAGCAGTTGCCATGGGAACAGAACCCAATGCCTCTTTCTAGAGCCTCACATCCATGCAATTTGATGAGAGGGACCTACATACTACCTCTAACCTGTATTTTATAAGTCTGAAGATCTGTTGCCTGAAAAAGATGCAAGTTGTTACGGGGGTAAGGCATACTTGATGAAGCCTGGGTTTGACAGCTTGTCCAAAAAGATGTATCAGAGCTCTCATCTGGAAATAATCAGTGTAGGAGAAAGGTTTTAATGCTTGAATTGGCTAAAAATGTGAAGTCACAAGGTGGCTTTTATTTAAAGATGAGAGGGAGGATAATTTTAATTGGCGCCACTCACACACCACAAAGACACAGCCTTGTAACCTTCTCAGAGAACCATGTATGGTGATTATATGGCAGAAAGCCTCCTTTTCCCAAACCCCACCCTACAGAAAAACTGGATTTGAAATCTAATCCTTGTACTAATTATGGGAGGAGAGAGTAACTTCCCAAGCATCTCTGGATGAGGCAGCTCTTGTCAGTGAAGGGAGAATCTTTGGAGAAAGCCGCTGGTCTAAGCCTCAGCTTCTGCCCTCTCGGCAGCTGTGGAGGACACTGGTTAGGTGGGGTACCTGCAGGAACCAACAGCACCGCTGCATGTGAACGCAAATGATTCACTTCCAAATATTTCTATCACCCTCACTGGGCCTTTACAGAAGTGATTCATAGGAGGGTCTCATCAGAGACCAGGTCCTAAACTCCCACCAAGAACAAATTTTCGTGGTGTAAGACCAACCTTGGACCTTGTCAACGCATTTGTTGGATGAATGTAATGGTGTAATTTTCTATTTTGTCATGAGATATTTGCACAGAGTAGCCTGTATATCTCTGAAGATAAGCTCTCCAAGGAAACAGTTGGGAAAAAGCGAGGGTGGGACAGACACGGGTGACAAAGGAGCAGTGGGGTGGGGACGTGGAAAGACTATAGTTCTGGGCTCAACTGAGTCACCGCATACCTAATGCTGAGGCTCCAGGTATAATGAGGAGAAGAGCCACAGCCAAGAGGTCATAAAAAACAAGGAGCTGACAGATGAGAAAGAAGGCCAAGCATGCCCATGCCCACACTGGAACAGGGTCAGCATCAGGAAAAGGGAAGAGGCGGAAGGCGAGCCTGGGCTGTTGGGCGCCAGTCGGGATCCTACCCTGTCACTTTGCTGTGGGGGCTTTTTCTTAATGTAATGTTTTAAACTGGGCAAGCAAATAGCCTGTTTGGGTTTGGGGGGGTGTCCTCACTTTATTGTCTGCTTGTGTGGTTTCTAATCCTGGCCTCTCATGACTCTATTCTAAAGATGCTGCTCCGTGTACCTGCTTCTCCATCCACTGGGTAAATCACGGCTAATCCTCCCAAGATTTTGTTTTGTTCTTTGTTACGTTGGCCCTTGCCCTCATCCTGCCCATATCCAGGCTGTTCCCAAGATACTTCAGTTTTAGTAAGCCATCCCATCATTTTTCTAGAAGTTGGTTCCACATACCACTAGGTTTGGCCATATTATTTTTTTCCCTGTCAAAACATGCACAGGCTTCCTTATACTGAATAACTCTATAACAAAGCCAGACCACACTTGGCCCATTTTTAGGACTTAAGGGTATTTAAGGTTGCCAGGTTCTTTGCAGGGCACTTGTTGGAGCTGTTTTCTTTTCTTTTTCTTTCTTTCTTTTTTTCTTTTTTTTTTTTTTTTTTTTTTCATAGCAGGCCTGTTTCCAAGAGGCTGGGTACAGATCTTGTTGTTACTTGCTTTGTTTTGGACAAAATTTCTGAACTTCTGCTACTCCAACAGATTCTTACTTTTTCATGTGTCCCACTTAAGCTGTCCCCACCTCACCTGCCCTCAGTGCACTCACTAGGCACATTCCTGCCTTCTCACTCATTCTGCGTGTGACAATCCTACCATACTCCCCTCTCTCACTCCCTAGCCAGGAGGACTAGCCTGAATCGAGCGAGGCAGTGTCGGAGAGGATTACATCAAAGGAGAGCTCCGAGCTGGACCAAGGCCTCTCAAGCCATCATAAGGGCTTTACTTTTATTTTTCATGAAATGGAGACCATTCTCCATTGGAGAGTTTTCAGTTCAGGAAAGGACATGGGCTGAGAATAACCAAAAAGGGTCACTCTGGCTGTTATGCTAGGAATAGCCTGCAGAGGGCGCAAGTGTTAATGGAGGAAGAATCATTAAAATAATTCAGAACGTCCTGAAGGTTTGATCCAAGTACTCACAGTAGAAGTAGTAAGATGAAGGGATATCCTGGTATACATTTTGAAGGTCGAGGGAAAAGGATTTCATGTTAGATTAGATATAGGTATGAGAGGAACCATGGAGGCAAGGTTGACCCCAAGTGCTTTGGTCTGAGCAACTATTTAAATATATAGTATCTCTGATCGCAAAGGCCCAAAGCTGCAGGTGCTGGTGAGGATGTAGTGTTGGTGGGACTGCCAACTAATACAGGTATTTTGAAAAGAAGTATGAGAATCCTCAAAGAGCTAAAAGTAGACCTTCTAGCTGATCATGCAATCCCATTACTGGGCATCTATCCAGAAGAAAAGAAAATAATTTTATTATAAGAACATTTCACTCAAATGTTTATAACACTCCAATTTATAATTGCAAAGATACCTAAATAACCCAAATGCCCATTGGCCCATGAATGGATCATAAACTGTGGTATTTGTATACCATGGAATACTATTCAACTATAAAGAAAGATGGAGACTTTGCATCTTTTATATTTAACAAAGTAGATTTGGAGAACATTCTCCTAAGTATCCCAAGAATGGAAGAGCAAACACCCCGTATACCCGATACTATGTTAAAACCAATAGGCCAACAACTACACGTGAGAGAAAAACACAATGAAATTCAAAAAGGGGGGAGGGGGAGCTCAGGAAGCTTCCCACCTAACAGGCACAAAGTTGGGGTATATGACACACCTCCTGGATGAAGGACTCAACTACAACTCAGATTTCACCTTCCAAACACAAACAATATAACCTACTCATATGTACCCTCATGCTGATCTTAGTATTCTAAGCACTTTACCAACTATAGTTCATTTAATCCTCAAACAACCCTGTGAGATAACTATTAACAAGCCCATTTTGCAGATGAGGAACTTAAAGCACAGATTGCCCTAAAGACTTGTGTTCTCCGTGTCTGTGACTGCCAGTCTGAGGACGGACCAGTGCAGGAGTAGAACAGATTTGCAGCAGAGTTCGCAACTTGATTTTGGGCTTCAGAAAGTCCAGAGACCATGGCCAGGCGCGGTAGCTCACGCCTGTAATCCCAGCACTTTGAAAGGCCGAGGCAGGTGGATTGCCTGAACTCACAGGTTCGAGACCAGCCTGAGCCAGAGAAAAACCCTGTCTCTAAAAATAGCCAAGGAATTGTGGTGGGCACCTGTAGTCCCAGATACTCGGGAGGCTGAGGCAAGAGAATCGCTTAAGCCGAAGAGTTTGATGTTGCTGTGAACGATGATGCCATGGCACTTTACTTAGGGCAACAAAGTGAGACTCTGTCTCAAAAAAAGAAAAGAAAAGAAAGAAAGAGAGAAAAAGAAAGTCTAGAGACCACTGAGTCCCCAATTGTCCAGGCTCAGCCCACCTCTGCTTTCAGCTAGGATCAGTCCGTGGTCTTCTCTTCTTATCTGTAGGGATTGTAGCAGGAGATCCAGGTTGGCCCAGGCCTCCCACTGTTTGGTTTCCCCCTGGAGCCAGTGAAATGCTGATAGTTAGCAACCAATCCTCTAAGGAAAAGAAAATGTAGCATTTTCTGATTTCTGTGGTGTAAATATTCTTACCATAGCCAATTTCATACAACCAGCACACTTTCATGGCATATGGACTTTGGAGGCGATGCACAGTCTGCCCTCAGCTGTACTCTGCCACCGACTAGAGAGCCTTTGCCATAATTTGAAAGCACTGGGGAACACCCAGCAATCCACCAGCGGTAGTTCAGGGCTTCAGAATGAGAAGGAGAATTTATAGTTGGAGATATAGCCAAAGTAGCTGTGAAAAATAATTGAGATTGAATTGTAGAAGATAAAGCAAAAATAGCATAAATGCCAAGAGATGGAGTAACAGGAGCCACATAACCCTAGGGGAGGGTGTGAAATGGCTGGAAGAGCTGTTTCTGGGGTGAAGGCCCATGGTTTATAGCAGGGAAGACTATGATGTAGACCTGAAGGACTTCAGAGGCAGGCCAGCCCATCAGGAGTGCCAGGGCTGGGGAGAGGAAGGAATCCCACAGCAAAGAGAAGAGGCGTCAGAGAACTCCAGCACAGCATCTGCCAAATGGCTGCTTCCGCAAATGCTGTGCTTCTGAATTTTCTGGAAGGCAGTTTCAGAGCTGTCTCTCATGTGTTGTGTCTGGGTTGGGTCAAGGAGATGTGTGCTCCACGAACGATTTATGTATAATACACAGTGTGGGAACTTGGTAAATATGAAGGGCAAGATCAAGATTTGAAGAAGCCTCAAGAGCAAATAAAAGACACCTAATTATGGGGTTAAAGTTTAGGATGATGACAAGAATGACTGGAAGGAATAGAGCAGAGAGGACACAGCAGGGAAATAAACAGAATACGCTGAGACATAAACCCCACACGTTGGGCATCGTTGGCAAAAATCCCACAGGGAACACACACATCACCAAGAAGTTTCAACCTGAAAATGGCAATGCTGGCAAGGGGAAATGTTATTCAAGGTACTAACATGACAATTTTACTTCTACTGTGGGGTGGAAGATGGAATGAAAAGAAGCAAGACCGAGAGTAAGAAAACGGATTAAGGAGGTGGCATCAAGCACAAGAGGACGAGGGCGTGACGGGGCTGTGACGGCAACAGGATGGCTGGCGAGCCGTGTTAGAACTGGCATCGCAGGGTACCTGATTGGACATGGAGAGGAAGGAATAGGTGGAAATTGAGAATAATGTCTACATTTTTGGCTATGAAATGGGAGGGATAGGGTGAAATTGAGGCCTACCACATTTCCAACTAGGGTGATTCAGTAAACAGTGTCATTCAGAGAGATAATTAAAGAAGAAAAAGAGAAATAAAGTGTACATTCCTTGGGTCTCCTTCTTGCAAATGAGAGAAAACATCTCACCTGGCTTAGGCAAAAAAATGATTTTTACTGCTGCATGGAACACACAAAAAAAATTAAACCTCCAAAAGTAGAGTAGTGGACAGTGGTAGCTGTATTGTTGCCTCCTCAGAATGTGTGATAATATCCTTCGTTGGACCCACACTCTCCACTTCAGCACAGCTCTGTCTAACTTACCCCTGGACAAGGAAGTAGCTTCCGTGCTGGGACGTGCACTAGCCCATGATTTTGGCCAGAGTTGATTGGCTCAGAGGTGGTCGGGAGACCTAAGCTACACCAGTTGGGAGCCTTCATTACACTTTCCTGTGAATGTTAGCAGAGACTTCCCCTTGAGCCTGAGAGTCACCACTTAGGAAAGATGAAAGACTGGAGCAGCTTGTAGGTGTCTCCCTCAACACCCTAGAAAAAGCCAAACTGCATGAAGTCCAGTCTTAGCAAAGGCTGAGACAAGCAGAAATGGGAAGCAAATAAAAAGAGAAAGCTAGCGATTTTGAAATGCCGGTGGCAGGTATCAATGAGGCCTGGTCACTACAGCTGTTTCTTTGATTATGTTAGCTACTTCAATATCCTCCCCAACTATGTATCAAAATTATTTTTTCCCCCTTTAGGCTAGTTAGCAACATGTCTCCATACCAGAAAGTATGAGATTCTTCATTAACACCTGCTGGAAGGCCAGCCATCTAGGCCCCAGGAAAAACGAGACTGCTCCCCAGACTGGAGCAGCTCTGGAGCCTCATCCTCATCAGAGCCTCTCTCTGTGCTGGTTTCATTCTCACTGCAGACTGCTTTCCTCCACGTAGCTGGAAACACGGCTGCAAAAAGCTCCCTAGTTTTACTTCTGGTAGGATTTATCCATTTAAAGAGGAACTACCTTTTAGTTTCTGTGCTTCAAAGTTCAAATATTCTATAGAAGGATTGTAATTGACCCACCTCCTGTCACATAATGGATCATTCAGTTGCAAGCAGGTTTTAAATACTACATTACAACATAAGAAAGATGTTTGAGGGGTTGGAAGCCCATTTAGTAAACCGAGAACTGTTTGTGTTGTTTTTATTTTTGCCACTTAATATAAATTAACTAAATTAACATATGAGAATAAGCTTAAAACCTAAGTTAATGTTTTTTCCTTCTTATCAGCAGGTATAGAGAAAGAACAAATCGATTGTTACAAAGCTATAGGACTCCATTGTATCTTGTATTGGATTTGTTGCTGTGTTACATTTTTTACCCTCGTGTGGGTCAAATTTTTATGGTGGTTTCACAGATAAACTTCTCATTTTGTCTTCACAGCTTGTAACTCATACTTTTTCAAGTATACCTGATGTTTTTCTTGTGATTATTTGGTAACTATTAAACTGTCCGTATTGGTGACTCTGTTCATGAAATTGAGTACTATCCAGGGGAGACCTTAAAGGGAGAAATTAGAATGTTAGGTTTGAAAATGGGACATCCACCTGAAAAGTAGGAGAGTGGGAACGAGTGAAAAGAGGGGGACTTAGAAATCAGAAACAAAAATGTCCAGGTATAATTGATTGGCAGGAGATGAAACAGGCGTAAAGAATGTTTGAACACGCTTGCAGAGACACCTAGACACATGTCAGGTTTTTACGTGCTCCGGAGCATGCTTGCATGCACACTTCAGATTTATTTAAAAGGATAAGAATAAGGCACATGTATCACAATATTTACAATACAAGCCCTGGAACCAGGCAGATTTGGGGTTAAATGCTTTACTTATCAGCCACAGGGATCTGAGCAAGTTACTCTCTGAGCCTCAGTGTCCTCATTCATAAAATGGAGATAATATTAATAGCATATGGTTCCCCAAGCTGACCTAAAGATGGAACGTGGCAATGCAGTCCTGCTGAGCAAATGCTCGCTAACAGTTAGGATTAACATCATTCTACACCACTGAGGAGGCTTTCTTCAGGAGGCTTTTTTTTTTACTGTTGTTTTTTTGAGACAGTCTCACTATGACGCCCTCGGTAGAGTGCTGTGGTGTCATGGCCCACAGCAACCTCAAACTCTTAAGTGATTCTCCTGCCTCCACCTCCCAAGTAGCTGGGACTACAGGCACCCACCACCACGCCTGGCTGTTTTTTTGTTACAGTTGTCATTGTTGTTTAGCAGGCCTGGGCTGGGTTCAAACCTGCCAGCCCCGCTGTGTGTGACTGTACCCAGCCCACTGAGCCACGGGCACCCCCAGAACACTTTTCCATCAGGACCTTTCCTTCCTCACGTCCTCCTCCACCCCTCTTCAGGCCCTTGCTGGAGATAATCAGTGATCCTCTCAGTAGCACCCTGATGACTTTTCTCCTCTGCCACAGTGACAGGTTGACTTTCACGCTGTGACTCCTCTGACTAGAGAACTCTGCCATGTGGTTGTGCCAACGAGCAAGCTATGAGAGGCTGTGCTTGTCCACTGGACATTTTCAAGATTACTTATACAACAGAATGGCCTAGCTGAGATTGGACTTGAGAGTTTTAAATTTTTTCATGAATAAAATCAAGTATAAACTTTCATTTAAATGTGACACTATGACCATATACCATTTTTTAGTCTTTAAAGATGGATACTTTGAATTACCTGGACAGGTTCTTCCCTTTTGTTTTAGAAAACCCACACATGAGCTCTTTAACTACACAAACTTAAGACGAGTCCCTTTTTCTTGACAAAAATTGTGACGACCTGCAGACTGACGTTAAATGGCATGGTTTAATCATTGTGTACAGTAGAATCGGAGCTGGATCTCTGAGAATGTTGATTTCATTTTTCTTTTTCTTTTTTTTTAAATTAGTTGATTCATTTGTTTTTAATTCTTTTGGTTTTGGTTTTATTTATTTAACTTTTGAAGGCTGCTTTCAGGAGACAAGGCACCCAAGAGAAGCAAAAGCGGCTTTACTAAAAATCAGAGCATGACCAGAACCGTGTTAAGGCAGCAAGAAGAGATATCTCTGAAATTCTTACAGCCTCCAGCCATGTCCTGCTCCCTTGGTGAGCTGCAACGGTGGACACACAGGTATGCTCCTTCCACCAAGAGCCCCCGCAGCCTCAGGAACAGGAGGTTTTCTTCAGACAAACTTTAGCAATAGTGATTGTTAGGCAACCTGGAACAAGAAAGAAAAGACATAAAGATGCCGCAGGAACTGGGAACACATGTGAGGCTTCCCTTTGGAAACTGGCGACCTAGTTGTGGGGCACTGAGGTCTGGCGAACATGCTGCAGAAGGCAGCAATCCAGTCATTAAAAGTCAAAGTGGCCTCGTCACCTACATAGGCTAGTGGGAACTCTTTCTAAACACCTTATATTAAAAATTTAAAAATATGGAAGATAGACTATTTTTGTACAAGCAACTATGCATCAACATTTTGAACTATAGTAAATTACAGAAATACAATCTGAGAAAGTAAAAAATGATTTGGAATAAGAAAGTACATTTTTTTCTTTGCTATTCATCAGTCCAGAATCTGTGCCACAGATAAAGTGAGGTGAGAATTTATTAGAAAACAGTATTTCTCCTAAAAGTACACTGAATCTATAAACTGTCCTAATGGCCCCAATTTTGGAGTGACTACTGCTTACTTGCTGTGAACTTTCCTTCTCTGAAATCAGGGACTATCAGAAACAGCTAATAGCATTAAGAATGAAACGTCCCAATCTCACCTGAAGGAGTTAGTTGCTGGGAGCCAGAGAAGCAGCCTTGATTTATAATCCCTGTGGAGAGCTCCAGGAAACGGGCCTCGGGACACATTTACTTCTTATCTTGACTTCATTTCCAAGGAAATAGGACCCCAGGCTCGTTTCACAGTCCAGAACTGAGGTTGCCCCCTTTACACACAAAAACACTTTGCTTTGAGCCTCTCAAAACACTTCATTTACATTGTACCTGCACTTCTCTCATTCTCAAAATCCTGTATGAACCCTTTTTATTTTTCCCTTTGTTTGATGAAACGCCCCACGGTTCCTGGGACACACGTAGGCAGACCACACGGAGATGAGTCAGTAAACCCTGACTTAGCTGGTCTGCAGGTTAGTCCCTGGAGGTCTTAGGCTGACTGACCTAGGACAAGGCCGCGTGTTGCTATCCGTATCCATTAGCCACACGTAGTATCTGTATTTTATTATATTACGTAAACAGAAGTAACAAAGTAGTCTAATCCCAAAACAAAGGATGCTGATAGCATAAAAGTTTCCAGGCTATAAACAAAGACAGTTCTTGAAACCAAAAAGGAAAAAAAAAAAAAAAAAAAGGTCTTTAAAATGAAAACAAAACCCTTTTTGTTTTTGCTTTACTGAAACTCAGGCTGTGGCTCCTCTAATGGAACAATGATTAAAAAGGTGTTTTCTTTGTTTTTATAATATGGCCAAAGATTAGTGACTGCATCACTTAAAGACACTGAAAAGTTTGAAATACTTACGGCCCTCTAAACACCTCCTTCCTGGTCCTCATTCTTGATCTATGATATTGATTCCTATTTCACTGAGAAACAGAAAAAAGAATTAGAGGAAAGTGCATAAAGCTCCCACCACCACATCTCCCACGGCCCTGTAACTGCACCTGTCACCATCCATGCCGCTCTGTGCTGCTAACAATACCTATTTCCTGTCCTTTTGCACTGAATCCCACATACTTGGGCCCATGCAGGGACCCTGTTCCGTAATTCTCTCGCCTCCTGGTAGCCGTGCCTTTCTGCATTGTCCTCTCACACTAAGTCATGGATGTCCTGTGTGACTGTTAGAATACTGTGCAAGTGGTGGTGTGTGACTTCAGACGCTAGGTCATAGAGGACCATGACATTCCCCCCCCAGACTCTTGGACTTCTCTGTGGAAAGCCAGCAACATGTCATGAGGACACTAGAGCAGTCCTATGAAGAGGAGACCCCCATGTTAAGAAGAACTGAGATCACCCACCAGCAGCTCCATCCAACCCACCGGTCAGGTGAGTAAGCCACATTGGATTTGGAGCCTCCCGAGCACATCTGCAGGGACTAGAGCCCCAGCCCACATCCAACTGCGACCTGATGAGAAAGCCAGAGAGGGAACCCCTGCCCAGGTTGCTCCTAAATTCTTGACCCACAAAAACTATGACAGACAATAAATATTTAATGTTCTTTTAGGCTACTATGTTTGGGGTGACCATGCTTGTTACACAGCAATAGATGACTGATACACTTCCTATGATCAGAATACTCCAGGGCCTCCCCATTTTCTTCAGAGGGATAGCCACAGTCCTTTGGATGGCCCACAAGACCCCTCAGCTACCCCCACTTACACTCAAACTTCATTTTCCACCACTCTCCTTATCCCCACAGGTCAGCCCCAGTGACCACTTTGCCCGATCCTCCATATGCCTCAGGGCCTCTGTGCTGGCTATGCTTTCCCCACCCCTGCCCCTCTTTCCAGCCTGGACTCAAATGTCTCCCTCTCAGTTAGGTCTCCCCTTCCTACACATTTTCTTATACCCACACAAAGTCTCTACTCTCCTTACCCCCTCAATTGGCTTTTTTCTTAATGCATATTAATATGCCATATATAACATTTATCATCTGGCTCCACTTCCTTGGACGTAAGCTGAGTTGGTGCATAGATTTTTGACTGTCTCCATGTCTACAGCAAGTATCTGGTTTATAACAGGCACAGCATAAACATGTCAAGTCAAATGAATTCAAGAGTGTTAAGAATAGAAGGAAACCCAATTAATAGTACCTTTAAAAGTAACTTCAGAAGCTGCGATAGCCAGCTGTTGGCCTTTTTCCTTGTGAAACTCAAACCAGAACTGAAAGTCAGTTACAGTAACAGTATGTGTCCGTGGGGTCTGAACCTTTTGTTTTCTTTCCTCTTGACTTTCTCAAGTTCCCACTTTTTTATTCTTTATTCCTGTTATTTCATTGTACGTTTTAATTCTGCGCATATTCAAAGACTTTATGAATTAAGTAAATAATAAATAGGTACAAATAAATAATTGAATAATATTCATGTTTTCTTAAGCTCAAAATAGGTGATTAAAACTATGGTTGTTTCAATTTACTATTCTTTCAGAAGAGTAGCTCTTTAAGGAATAAACTTTAATTTTTTGTAAACCTTATTTTTAAGAGTCAACAAAAAGTAATATTTTATTGGGGATAACATTATCATAAAACATTTTATAAGAAAAAAGTGCTTTGAATTAGGACAGGAATATTTATTTCTCAGTAATAAGGCATTGTTTTTCCAAATTCATGTTATTCTTAGAAAGTTTTGTTTGCTTCTGTGATATAATAAAACTCTTCTTGAAAATTATGTGTTAAATTGATTTCTTCTCCCTTCCCCCCACGCCAAAAATACTTCTTTGAAACATTAAAGTACATACTTACATTATCTAACGAATCAGAAGGTTTTTCTCCTTCTGACAATCCATAACTTCACATTAGATATAGACATACTCAAAATGAGGAACAGAAGCCCTCACTTCATGGAATCATTTAGCAGCTGAAGGAAGGGGGGTAATTAGCCCAGATTATTTAACGATCCCTTATCCACACACCCCAAAAGGTCATTAAACAACAGGTGTTCAAAGATTAAATATGAAAAATATTTATTTTCATTCTATTTATAAGAGTAAAATATTACTGGATGGTAGATTTCTTGCTTCATAAGTACTTCTCTTGCAGGTCTCTTGTGAATGGCTGAAAAAGTAATCAATGAATTAAATAACTATTTAAATAAGTGAGCAAATATACAATATATATAATATCCATCATGTATATTAAACATGAGAAATTAATGGACAGGGTTGGTGTACTTCTCCAGAGTGAAAAAAGTTTAATTGCCATAAAATAATCAAAAATTGAGAATAACAGAATTTTTAGAATTATTTTTACAACAGTTTTAGGTTTATTTTTTTAAAAAAAAGTGAGCAGATAAGACAGAGAGATCCCATGTAACCCCTCTTCCCTCCCATAGGTTTGTTATTAACTTCCTGATTAGTTTGGTGATTCTGTTACAACTGATGGACCAATACAGACACATTATTGTGAACTAAAGTTCACAGTTGCTATCAGAGTACACTGTTGATGTTGGACAGTGCTATGGGCTCCGGCAGATTATAAGGCCCCAGATGCAGTTTATCCAGGTTAATGCTCTGTGAGAAGAATGTGTTCTGGTCTGATTGGATGAATTTTAACCATCAACTAGATCCCAATGATGGTGGTTCTGTTCAGTTCAACTACATTCTGCTTTAGATTTGCCAATTCAATATTACTTCCGTAGAGGAATATTGGAGTCCCCCACCTGTAATAGCGAATGTGTCTCCATTTCTCCTTGCAGTTTCATCAGTTTGGCCTCAGATTTTGTCAGTCTGTTGTGAGCTACGCGCATGAGTCTTGTTTTATTGCAGAGTTGATTCCTTTGTCATTCTGTAACGCCCCCTCATTAACCCTGACAATTTCCTTGCCTGAAACCTGCCTTATCAGAAATTAAGGTAGCTACTCTAGCTTTCTTTTAATTAGTGTTGTAATAGTATATCTTCCTCCATCCCTTTTAATTTGTATCTTTATAATTAAAATGGATTTCTTATAAACAATATATAGTTGGGTCTTGTATTTCATTTGCTGTCTTTGTTTTTTAATTGGTATTTAGACCATTTACATTTAAAATAATTATTGATAGAGTTGGATTAATATCTCCCACATAGTAACTGTTTTCTGTCTTTTTTTGTCCTTTGTTTTGTCTTTTGTCTTCCTGACCTCTGCTGCCTTCTCTAGTTACAATTAAGCATTTTTATACGATTCCATTTTATAATATCTTCTCCTGTAGCATATCACTTATACTTCTTTTCAAAAATTATTTTGGAAATTGCCTTAGAATTTGCAGTGTACATCCACAACTTTTAAGTAACACTAAATCACTTCACAGGCAGTGCAAATACTGTACAAAAGGCTATTCTTCATGCCTGTCTGTTAACCCTTATGTATTGCTGTCATCCATTTCACTGATTCATAAGCTATAATCACAATTTATAACTGTATTATTATCTTGAACAGTTATCCATTATATCAATTAAGGATAAGAAAAATAAAAGATTTAATTTTACATTCATCTATTCCTTTTCTAATGTTTTTCCTTCATTTCAATCCAGGTTTCTGACCTATATCATTTTCTTTCTCACTGAGGAACTTCTTTTAACATTTCTTCCAAATTGCCTCAGTTTTTGTCAAAGAAAGTGTTTTTACTTTCTCTTTACTTTTAAAGGGTAGACTGCATACAAAATTCTAGTTGGTAGATTTTTCTTTGAACAATCTGAATTTTTATTTATTTATTTCAAATTCTTATGAGGATACAAATGATTAGGTTACAATGTTTTCATTTGTTAGGTAAGGTCCATGTTGTTGTACCCCACACCCAAGAGGTGTGCCACATAACCTTACATTGTGCCTGTGAGGAAAAAGCACACCAATCCCTCTCTCCTCCCCTCTTCTGCCTCTCTCCTCCCTTCCCTTCCTCCCTCCTTTAATTAAATTGAGTTTTTCTCTTGGGTGAGTGTGGTTTAGTTCATCTACTGGCTTCATATTAGTATTGAATACATTGGACACTTGCTTTTCTTGTGATACTTTACTAAAGAGAACGTTCTCCAACTCTATCTAGGTTAATAAAAAAGATCTAAAATCTCCATCTTGTTATGGCTGAATAGTATTCCATAGTATACACATACCACAGCTTATTAATCCATTTATGGGTTGATGGGCACTTGGGCTGACTCCACATCTTGGCAATTGTAAATTGCCATAAATAATATAGTGCAGGGCAGTGCCTGTGGCTCAGTGGGTAGGGCGCCCACCCCATATACCAGAGGCGGCAGGTTCAAACCTGGCCCCAGCCAAAAACGGCAAGGGAAAAAAAAATAAAATACAATTATTTTATTTCTTCTCAGTAGATATCTAGTATTAATACTCTAAATATTTTGTACTCTTTCTTGCTTACATTGTTCTGAGGAAAAGTCAGATGTAATTCTCATCCATTCTCATGGATAGGTAAAATGCTACTTTTTCTTCTGAATTCTTTTAATTTTTTTTCTCTTTGCCTGATTTTCTGCAACCTGCATATGACAGATTTTTGAAAAATACTCCCCCAAAACTCTGTGGAGATATTTTTGTATTTATCTCGTTTGATGTTCTCTGAGCTTCCTAGATCTATGGTTTGGTATCTATCGTTAATTCTGGAAATTCTCTGTGATTATTAACTTAAATATATTTTCCTTTCTCTCTCTTCTTTCTGGTCTTCCCATGACATAAATTTTGTGCCTTGTGTAATTTTCATCCACTTCTTGAATATTTTGTTCCATTTAAAAACTCATTTTCTCTTTCTGTTTCAGTTTAGGAAGTTTCTATTGATATACCTTCAAACTCACTGATTCTTTCTCAGCTGCCAAAAGCATTTCTCTTTTTCCTTGCCACCTTTTTACTTTCTAGCATTTCCTTTTGGGTCTTAAGAGTTTTCATCTCTCTGTTTCTTTGGGTTTTATTTTTTTTGGGGGGGCGGGGGTTGTTTGTTTGCAGTTTTTGGCTGGGGCCAGGTTTGAACCCACCACGTCTAGTATATGGGGCCGGCACCCTACTCCCCTGAGCCACAGGTGCCACCCTTCATCTCTGTTTATATGGCACATTTGTCCTTGCATGCTGTCCACCTCTCCCAGTACATCTCTTAGCATATTAATATGGGCATTTTAAATTCCCCCGCTGATAATTTCAAAGTCCCTGCCATATCTAAGTCTGGTTCTCATGCTTCCTTTGTCTTTGTAGACTGTTTCTTCTTGCCGTTTAGCATACTTTGTAAATGTTTGTTGAAAGCCAGTCATGATGCATCAGATAATAGGAAACAAGGTAAATAGGCCTATGGGTTTCAGTTTGTCTGGCTGGCAGTTAGGCTGTGTTTAATGTCTGCTGTATAATCAATTAATTAATCAATTAATGTAACTGTATATCAATTTTCTCCAATGCCTTTTTTTTTTTTTTTTTTTTTTGTCTCCACTGTTGTCTTTGGGTTTTCTTAGATTCTTGTGCTTAAACTGAGTCTTGAAGCTCTTTCAGTTGTAATCTACTGTTATTATACTGAGTACTGTTAACATGGTCATAAGAAATTAAAGAGTTGATGCGTCCTAAAAATCTCATGATAAGTTCTCTATGTTTTAGTTGGGTAGAATCCCTGAGCTGTGGACTTACAACGTTTCTTAACCTTTGTTTTTTTCTCTCCTTATATGAGAAAGAAAGTCTAGAAGGAGCACAAATTGTCTAGTTGCCCTTTCTTTTTTTTTTTTTTTATTATTTTTCTACTGAGTGTTACATTTTCCTGATATATACACACCCACGTATATATTTTAAATTTCAGATTAATATGAGGGTACAAATGATTCAGTTACATTGTTTGCATATGTTAAAGTTCAAGTTATAGTTAAGCCCTAGTACCCTTTCTCTAGTTCTGATAAATAAAGTTTGCCTCAAGGGCAAGCTTATATTTCAGAGAATAAAAGGTATATTATATATGCCTTTTATAAATGCAAAATTCATATTATATATGTGTTTTACATATTATTGATGCCTTTTATATGTACTATAAAAGGCACAGCTATATTTCAAATGGTTCTTTTTTCCTCCTCCTTAAGAAGCCAGAGGAATTTTTTCTCCCTACCCTCTGAAAGTAAAACTCACTTCAAATGTGCGTGCTTCTCTAGGACTGGACCCCTCTCTCCCAGAGTTTTCAACTGCTAACGTAGTCCACACTCAGCCTTCAGCAATTTGCCAATCACTGTTTCAGTAATCGTTTAACTGCCAATTTGCCAATTACTATTTAACCCTACTGTTTCACCCTACATTACTTACTCCAGCGGCGTCTGCTCCCCTGAAAAGCTGTGATCTTCTACCTTCACCTATCTTTTCAGGTTTCAGAGAGGTGATTTGCCCTGTGATCTTCCTTCTCTGACAGATGTAAGAAGAGCTGCTGGTTTGAGGTTTGTTCAGCATTTTTTCTTGTTGTGATGATGGGAGTGAAGACGTTCAAGGTCTTCAAATGTCAGAGCAGTAACCAGAAATCCTAGCCCAAAAGATACACATTACATTTTTTGACCACATGAAAGAGTGTTACCATTTCACATGCAAGAAAACTGAGGTTTCAGGAGATGAAATGACTTTCCCAGAGAAATAACAGTAAAAGATAGTTACAACTTGGATCTTTTAGTGTCTGGCAGGACTCTGTTAATACAGACCATTCTCTTTCAGTATTAATGCATATAAAGCGATGTAAAAGAAAAATTTTAGTTTCAGCAGCAAGTCATCTATGTTTTGGTTTGCTCTGTGGTATGATGTAGAAAGCACTGGACTGGGACATTGTATGATGAAGATTCTCAAGTCTAACTCAGTCCCAAACTCACTGTAAGATTTTAGGAAATTCTCAACAATGTGAGTCTCAGTTTCTCAATACGAGCGTGAACCACAAGATCATTGACGTTATCTTGTAATCATGAAGTGAAATAATTCAAGGTTGGATTTAGGCCCTTAACCAGTGTAAGAGAGGGTTTGTATATGTAAAAGGCATAAGTATATTTCAAAATGGTTCCTTTATCCTCCTCCATACCAGAAGCAAGAGGAAATATTTCCCCTACCCTCTGAAAGTAATTATCTATTATATATATATATGTGTGTGTGTGTGTGTGTGTGTGTGGACAAAGAAACTTATTTCTTCAAAATCTTCCTGAACCACTTTGAGGTCCTTTCCCTCAAGTGAAAAAGCTTTGCTTTTTTAATTCTTAAATGAAATGATCCTTTGCATTCCCATCCACTAATTTGACACTATACTCTATGAACATGAACGTGAGCAATTTTTAAACTAGGACTCTCTTCTAGAAGACAGTCATTCTGTCAGAGTGTCAGAAGATACTCTCATTCTGACAGTCCTCATGTTTTCTCCTTCTTGTGAACTCCACCCCCATTACCAACCACTGGATGGGTCTCATTTAAATGGCACTTCCTCAGAGAGGCTTTCTTGAGCTCAGAGTAAGATAAAACCTAGCACCCCTTTCCAATTCCAAGTCTGCTTCTTTTTGTACTGTGCAGCCTCCATGAGGCAGGTACTCTAGGTCACTGCTGTACTGCCAGAGCTGAGAGTCCAGAGCAGGCTTCCCAGTAGAATAGAACTTTCTGCACACTGGGTGCCTGAAAGGTGTCCAGTGCAAGAGAACTAGTAAACATTTTATTCTAATTTCAATTTAAACAACCACATGCTTCTAGTGATGACATATTAGACAATGGAGAAGTAGAAGAATTTTTCTCAAAATCTAAAGAAAGTTCTCAGGAACCTGCATTTTATCCTATTTCTCAGGTGATTTGTACAGACAATGAAATTTGACAAGTATTGACTTAGAATATGATTCTTAAGACTAGTTTCACATTATGGTCCCCTGGGGAAAGTTTCCAAAGACCATTATTTTTGAGCCACATCACCAGAAATTCTATTTTAATTGGTCTGGTATGGAGTCCAGATATTAGTATTAAAAAAAAAACAAAATCACCTTCCTGGGCCTTTGTAATATGCAGCCAGCTTGAGAGGCTGAGAACATATGTTTTCACACAGCACTCAGCACATAGATGATACACATCTACGGACATACAGATAAGGGCATAGATGTATTTATAAAGAATTGGTAATTACAAGTGAAGTCTTATGATGTCACAAGAAATGTTAGAGATACGTGGCACAAACAGATAAGGGCTTAGATGCATTAAAAAGAATTAGTAATTGCAAGTGAAGTCTCGTGATGTCACAAGAGGTGTTAGTGATATCAGTGGTTCAGATGAATTTCTTGATATTAAGTGGCAAATTTCAGCTTGAGGTAATCTTTTACAATTGTGTGAAATTCTTTACCTTTTGTTTCGTCCAGAAACACCACAAATGATACCCACATCTATCCACTTAAAGAGGGTGAAATGCTGAGAGTTTGATCACCTCTTAAATACAGAAGGCTTTTCTATTAGTTTTCTGATTGAATGACAAAGGGCTTGACCAAAGGCCTCCCCTTCCTGGTCTGAGTCACCTCAGCATTCAGTGGAGAACAGCTGCTGGGTCAATTGTCCTTCCGTGTCCTGCTGCTGAAGTCCTGCCCTCTCCACCCTCCTTAGGTGGAGGTCAGTGTCCCCCCGGGAAGTGAAGGCTGGATTGGCCGTCTGTCCTAGCAGAGGACCCGGGCCCCTGGGTCACGAGTGCTAGAGCCCTCGCCGCTCCCCCCGCGCTTGTCCCGGCGGAGCGAGGCTGGCGGGGCGGCCCAGGCACCGGGGGCATGAGTCGGGCTGGGACGGCCACCCGCAAGCCGGAGACGCGCGGCTGGAGCGCAGAGCAGGGGCGAGTGTCGCGGGCTGTCCCCAGCGCAGTGAGTACACGGCGGCCGGAAAACCTGCCAGCTTCGCGGGGGTGGGGATGGGGGTGGGGTCTCAAGAGTTTCCAAAGACCTAGTGCTCGGCTCGTGGTTGAAAAGAAAACTCAAAGGTCAGATTCAAACCCTGTTCTTTTGGAGAGAGTGGGGGAAGTAACCTGAAACTGAAAATGACTCTTAGCTGACAGCAAAACAAACAGTGTCCATCACAGCAACAAATTTTTGTTTAAAGTCTGCACGGAAGTTTAAATTACTAGGAACGATTTAAAGGTAAATATTTGCTAAATGAAGCAGAAGTAGCTAAATGAAAACGAGTGACTATGGCTTGGTATGTAAGTGACCTATCCGTGGGTACTTAAAGGAAAACTTAAAATAATGTTCGGTTTTACTTCAAAGTAGTTTGAGACTTGTTAGGTTTGCACAGAAAAGCATTGGGAGTCATGTGCTGGAGAGAGTGATACTGCTTTCCTTCTCCACGAAAACACTGATTTTTCACTGACTTAGAAAGAGCCAGACTCTTCTTTAAAGACTAAGTTATAGCCAATCCATGTTGAAATTAAGACCGTGTGCTTCCCAACGTGTCCAAAAGCCCTACCCAGTAAACTTCATTTACCTGCAGGTAATAATTGATTGGCACTTCGCATTATTTTTTCAATCTGGAGTGAGTGAAATCAGAGGCCTTGTCGTGGATCCTTCTTTTCCGTGAACTAACTTGCTACATTTGAAGGTTAGTCATTCTCTTTGTTATCAATGTATGTATAAAGGTTTGTTTTGCTTTGCCTGTTTTTAATTAAAATGGAAAAGAATGGCCGCCCGTGGTGACTCAGGCTTGTAACTTTGGAAGGCTGTGGCAGGTGGATGGTTTGAGCTCAGGAGACCAGCCTGAGCAAGAGCAAGACCCCACCTCTACTAAAAATAGACAAACTGAGGCAAGAGATCTCTTGATGGCAGGAGTTGCTGTGACCAACTATGATGCCATGGCACTCTGCCAGGACAACAGAGTGAGATACTGTTTCAAAAGCAAAAACAGAAAAGAATGATTTCTTTAGTTATCACCTCATCACATGTCCTTCTAATGATAGGAGAGATTTTCCAGATTGCCTCCTACATCTCTGACCTGTTGCAGCTCTGAAAGCTCAGCCTGGCCTATGTAAGCCACCACTGAAATGCTCTCGGCCTATTGTTATTTGTATTGAATAGTATTACTGTGTTAGAGTCAAACAGGCCTCAGAGTCTCTTCCTCAACTTTTACCCCCTTGGAGGATGTTTTCTTACCAGCATGTGTTTTGTTTTTGTTTCTGCTTTTGTTATAAGAAAATCCACACAATTTCCAACGAATGTTTTCCTTATTAAAGTATAGGAACCAGTTTTTAAATGTTTGCTGTTTTCCATGAAACGGTCTGTAATAATGCTAAATAACATTTTTAGGTAGTTGTATATTTAGCATTCTCTGCAAGAACATATAAGAAACAATATGTGGACTTTCAAGCATTTGCCATTGTAAAATAAAGTAACGTGGAAAGTTGATCTCAGGTGTACTTTATTCAATATAGAGCCACAAGAAACTATCACTATAACATCAAATTTGAAGGGAAAAAACCTAGATTGTGCCAAATTCCACTGTAGAGGATTTATTCCAAAAGCTCAGTGTGCAAAATATGAATCCAGGATGACATCATGAACTCTTCACCTCCTGTGACAAAATTACTTTTTTTGTTGTTTTTTTCTCATGTAGCTTATGCAACTAAAAAGGTGAATTGTGATCAGTGGTATTTTCCAAATGATATCTTATGAAAAATGTCTGATTCTTGGTTCTTTTATTATTATTATTATTGGGGATTCATTGTGAGTACAAAGAACCAGGTTATATTGGTTGCTTAGGTTAGGTAAAGACTCTCTTATAATAGTGTTCTGCCCCCAAAATGTGTACCACCCCTCCATGATCCCCCCATCCCCTCCCTCTTTCCCTCTCTCTGCCCTTCCCATCCCCCACCCCCCACTGAGTGCTAGGTCATTAATTTTCCTTATATCAGAATTGAGTACATAGGATTCTTGCTTCTCCATTCTTGTGATGCTTTGCTAAGGATAATGTGTTCCGCTTCCATCCAGGTTAATACAAAAGATGTAAAGTCTCCATCTTTTTTAGTGGCTGAATAGTATTCCATGGTATACACATACCACAGCTTATATTAATCCATTTCTAGGTTGGTGGGCATTTAGGCTATTTCCACATTTTGGTGATTGTAAATAGAGCTGTGAATCTTGGTTATTTCTTCATAGGACATCCAGAGTTTTTTTAATAAGTTCGTGTTGTCCAACAGAATTTTCTGCAGTGATCGAAACTATTACAGGATAATTTTTTTAAATATATGGAAAATTGTATCCAGGTCTTAGAAAAAGGTAGGGTTTTTAAGCTCTGAAGACAAACTCGGTTGGTTTGCTTTTCTGAATTATAGGCTAGTGATAAAAAATATTTGAGAATAGAATACTTAAAAAACTGAATAAATGAACATGAATCATGAACATAGATATATAGCTGCATAATGTACTAGCTATCTGCAAGAAGGAATCTTCTTTGGAAAAGCTCAGTGAATACCATGTATCCACCACAGTTTGTTCACAGGCTCACAACTTCTCAATTGTTTCTTTTTTTTTTTTTCAGAAGCTATTGAACAGTACATCATCAGGTCTAAAGCGACCCAACTAACCATGAGCAATAATGGAACAGACTTGACCATTGGTTACATCTCCTCTGCCATAGCTATCCTTTTGTTTGGCTCCAACTTTGTGCCACTTAAGAAATATGATACTGGTGATGGTAATTCTTTTTCCTTCATTGTTAACCATATATTATTTTTAAATGTCTTGTTCCTTTTTAGGTCTTTTAAAAATGGTATCTACCAAAACAAATTTTGTTGATTTATCCTTGGTATCTCATGAATGGAGTTTAAAATAATTTGATAGTGCCTGTGTAATTTATCTCAGAGTTAGTCAGTATAGGATGACTTTTAAGATTGTGTTTCATGGTAAAGCCAGTGTGGGTACTGTCAGGAAAGCTTTTTACATATGGAAGCACACAAAAGAAAGAAGTTGTGGTCAGTTCTCTTATATTAATAACATTTGTTTTATAAACACAAATCTCCAACAGGATTGATATATTAGAGAACAATTTGAGTATAACATGAATTTTGTGCTTGCTTATGTGCCAACATTCGTTGAACACAGAAAGCAGTACCCAGATGAGTAAAGATGTGTAATGATACGTAAAATGTACACACACATACACACCCTCCACATATCTCCCAGCTTCTGCAGTCCCCTGCACATGTTATGATGCATCACACCCATCTACATCTGCTGTCAGAACCTTCACCCATCACCTTCACAGTAACTCATGTCTGCAACCCTTCTAAAGCCTACTCCCATAGCAAACATCTGGACTTTTTCAAATTAAAGTGCCCTGTTTATTGTAGCATTCATGTATTCAAGCATTCAACTGGTTGAAACTGTATTACCATTTTAATTAGGTTATTAATTAGGTCAACCTATTTAATTAGGTTATTAAATTGGGAGAAAAATCCCAATTTTCTCCTGGAGCTCTGTGGTTTTTACTGCATGATTTTGCACAATGTAGTGATTCTTTCAGACACACCTGCCACATTGCAGCACAACTGACTGTAATGTGAGCTTTAGGGAAAGAGAAACGAGAATTATTTTTATGTACTTGCCTTCCCTATTAAAGACAAGAGTAAGAATTGGAGATACTCTCGTGAATATCTGTTGGCAGTTCCTTCCTTGGTAGCATTTACAACTTGGTTGCAGTTGTGTTATCTCCCAGTTCCTCTCTTCCTATTCTTGGGCAATAGGATTACAAATTGCTTTCCTCTAGGACAGCGGTTCTCAACCTATGGGTTGTGACCCCTTTTCAACAATGAAAGTACATTGCAGCATTAGGAAGGTTGAGAACCACTGCTCTGGGGCCTTTCTTCTGTTTTCCTTTTGAGGTTAAACAGGAATGGAAACTAATAGAAGAATTCAAAAAAATGAATAGAGGCTCTGGCTTCTAGGTCTTTCACAATTATCTCTATGATCCTGAGTAAACCTTATCAGCTCTTGTGTTTTCAGTTCCTCATTTGGAAAGTGAAGACCTTTTCTTTATCATAAAGGTTAGCAGCCATTCTTTCTTCTCTCTGCTCCACTGTGGGACTGAATAGAAATAAGCAAAAGTCTTTCAAAGTTAGAGTCAGAAGTGGCACTTCTCATTTTAATTGTCTCAGTGTTTCATTCAATGTCAGCTATTTCTTTACCTTTTTAATCCACAAATTCTGGGTGATAGACAAGCCTCAGGAAGGTACAAAAACATCTCACATCACCAGGTGATCTTCAGATAACTGGCAAATGACAACTCCGAGCATGGAAATTACAATAGCCCTGACCTGGAAGGCTAATTCTCGAGTTTATGATGTCTGGCTCCCACAAGCTTTAAACTCTAACTCAGTGGTTCTCAACCTTCCTAATGCTGTGACCCTTTAATACAGTTCCTCATGTTGTAGTGACCCCCCCCAACCGTAAAATTATTTTTGTTGCTAGTTCATAACTGTAATTTTGCTACTGTTATGAATCATAATGTAAATATCTGATATGCAGGATGTGTTTAGGCGACCCCTATGAAGGTCATTTGAACCCCAAAGGGGTCTCAACCCACAGGTTGAGAACCACTGCGCTAACTGTAGGAACACAGGTCTATCTGTGGCCATAAATGATTATATTCTTATACCACAGGTGGCATAAATGATCCACATAGGTTTAAATCACTTTCATGCTACTTTGAAGTCCTTAATGCCTTACTTTTGAATAACAATGGCACTAAAATGGAAATGGAAATATAAACAAAGTCTTGCCAACACGCTGTGGTAGAAAATTCTTCATATGTCTAATAAGAGAAAAAAAGTATGTTAACAGGGAACACATGGTGTACAGGCTTTGAAGTCAAACAACCTGGATTTACAACCCAGTTCAGTAAACTACTAACTATTTGGACAAGTTGCTTCATCTCAGATCCATTTTCTCTATTTTTAAGCTTTGGCTCAATTATATTGCAAAGTAGTTGTTGAAATGTGCAAAGTGCTTGGCACACAGGCGTTCAGTAAATTTTGGCTATTCCCATAATAATGCCTCACTGATATTCCTAAGTGCTAATTTATTCAAATCAATCTGAACCACTAACACCAAGGTCTTTCATTTGCAGGAATGTTTCTCCAGTGGGTACTTTGTGCTGCCATCTGGTTGGTGGCCTTGGTGGTCAATCTGATACTACAGTGCCCTAAGTTTTGGCCTTTTGCAATGGTTGGAGGCTGCATTTGGGCCACAGGTAATGTGTGATATAAATTTTTTTTTGTCATTTAGTAAATTGATCAAAACAATTCTCATTGACAATTAGAGGAAATAACACAAATAGTAATTCTGAATAATCCTTACTCTAGAAACTAGAACTTAACTAGTGTCATTTCTTCAGATGCTCAATAAATATTTTTGTACATTACCTGTTTTATTCCTCTTAATAATTTCTTAGTAAGTTTCTAGTAGAAAATTATTATAATAAAAATGTTTCTATCATTCATCATCTGTTCAAGCATAACTCATATTATTTTATATGTTCTTTTTTCAGAATGTTTATCAGAAAATATTTATTAAATAGTTTTTACTAATATCATTTGTAAGATTTAAGTAGGCAAACATCATTTCAAAAGGATTGGTTAACAGAAAAAAAAAAAAAAGCAAACAAAAACTTTCTCTCTGTTTTACCAATACCTGAAATTATATAACTAGATTATATACTTTTGCTTGGCCAGTCAGAAATTATAAATACACTCCAGGAGAGCTTTTTCTGTTTAACAATGAAATTCCAAGTATCAAAGATCTTTATAGATAATTTTATTAACAGCAAATTTTAAAATGTTAACAATGTATTCGTTACCAGCTTAATTTGAATCTCTGAGGATTAAATGATTTATTGAAGCTCATGAGGCAGAGAGTAAAAGAGTTCACTTTAAAATTTTCACTGGAAAGTGCATCATTATACCTCATACTCCAGTATGATTGTTTATCAGGTTTAATGGGGAGAGAGGAACAGACTGTGCATCCATCCGTCTTGCATGAGATTTATATTCACTCAGCAGCTTCCACTGGGAGTCAGTGGGGGAAGAGTCAAATGTGAGAAATGTCACAGATGTGGGTGCTACAGGTCAGAACAGCTGATTAGATACATGGGAGGCAGGGCACAGAGGAAAGGGAGGAGTATAATAACATAGGAATTTTATCTTTGTTGATGAGGAGGATAGTGGTATTGACATGTGAGAAAATAGGGAAAAGAGCGTGTTTGAAAATCAAAATGGTGGGTTCAGTTTGGGACCTTCTGAGTTTGAAGGTCCTGGTGGGAGAGTTCTCGTCAGCAGTTTGGAGCACAGCAGTAAAACTCGGCAGTGGGTCCAGGATAGGGCAGTAGCATTGAGAGCATGAGCCTAAGCTGACAGCTGAAGTCATGAAATTAGGTCAAGTACATAAAGAACAATACTGCAAGAAGAGGATTGGGTCCAAGGGAAAATCTGTAGGAGACACCTAAATCCAGAAGATCCGATGAGAAAGAGCAGTCAGTGAAAAAACTAAAGACCATGAAGGCTCTTGGAAGTCTAAAGACAAAACCTTTTAAGTGGAGATTGCAGGAGTGAAGCCAGACTGTAAAAAATTCTGATAGATTTGGCTCTAAGTGGCCTTCTAGATCTAGAGCATAAGATAAGAATTGTGGGAATCCGGAAGACAAATCAGCACACAAGAGAAAATGTGGCCCGTGTTAGGGCCGAAGTCTGCCGGTGGTTGGCAAGTCTCAGAGGATGGTCACTGCTAATTTTATCACTGACTGCTTCTGCAAGAGCCATGGAATTCAAGGATATGTCAAGAATGGGGAACATCTGTACATGTAGGCAAGGAGCTAACCAATATTTTTCTTTGTAGAATTTTTCCCTTAGCCTAGTTCTTTTAACAACCATAATCGTATAGTTAATGCCCCCAAAAAGCAGTTATTTTATTTAAAAAGTAAGGAACTGTGCTTTAGTAAATTTATCCAAATCCCAGGAGCTTCAGTTGAAGTTAGAATGAAAATGAATTCTATTTACAAATGCATTTTTTGTATTGGAAATAACACATTCCTTCTGTATGTTATATCTACAGGGAACATTACTGTCGTCCCAATTATCAAAACCATTGGTTTAGGCCTTGGAATCTTAATCTGGGGATCATTTAACTCCTTGATGGGCTGGGCAAGCTCAAGGTAATACAAGTCAAGCTATTTCAAATAAGATTCCCTGTATGTGTACTCTAGGTAAGACAAGTGCTTACTGAGGGGAATAACATGATTCTTATTTTCACCGAGGTTATAGGTGGTAAAACATATAATAAAATATGCCACTTTTGATATTATTTATCCTAGGTGATCAGTAAGTGATCTAGATATTTAATCAAGATATAGTACAGAACTATACATAGGAAACAAAAGAAGAGAGAAAAGGAAATGATGTTTTCCTCTTTGTCTTGTATGACAATTTGCTTTAACATGTTACATGCATCATATGTACGTGATTCTCATTTCTTTTTCACAAACATAGGAGGTCAGCACTCTCTTATAAGCCAGCAGACACACAAGGGCGTTGAGTAACTTCCCAAAGGTCGCAGAGCTAAGAAGCTAGGATTCAAACCCAGCTCTTTTAGTTCCAAAGCACATACTCTTCCCTTCGGAGCAAAATTCATAAACCACTGCCCAGTTTCCCAGCTCTGTTTGTAAATAAAGTTTTATTGAACACAGCCAAACCCATTCATTTAAGTACTGTCTGTGGCTGCTCTATACTACAGTAGCAGAATTGAGTAGTTGCAAGAGAATACATGGCCTAAAATATTTGCTCTCTGGTGCTTGAAGATAATGTTTTCCAACCCCAGTGCTGGAGTAGTGCTGTCCAGTAGAGGAGCCACATGCCTCAGGAGGCCATTTATGTTTAAGTCAATTAGATGTTGATAACATTAAACACTCAGTTCCTCAGTTGCGCTGGCTGCATCTCGTGTGTTCAGTAGCCACATCTGACTGAAGTAGCAGATGCAGAGCAGTCTCAGCAGCACAGAAACTTCTATTGGATTGTGCTGCCCGTGGGCAACATTAAAATTAACACTCAAGTTTGGGAAAATGAGTAGAATGGACAGTGATATTCTCACCTTACTTTTTTGAGCTCATCAAAGCATTATAACCACCACAAAACAACAAAACAAACTAGCTCACTAAGCTCCAATACTTTCTTATCCTGTCCCCAGTACCTGCCGTGCTTTTTATAAATACTGTTTTCTTTTTCCTTCTTGCCGTCATTTTTTTCTTGGCCCCGGATGGTTCTTAGGGATTCTTGATAATGATTATGACAGAGTCAGGGCATGAAAAAAAATAAAGAATTTAAGATAAATTACAAAGAATAAAGAATAAAGATATTAAGAATAAAGAATAAAGATTAAAAAAATAAAGATATTAACCAAGATACTATTTTAAAAGTCTATTTCAAATACTATACAAAATTGCAGCCAGTTAGCCTTTAGGTAGTCATTTGAACTATTTTTTCCTCCGTTTTCAGACTTAAGCAAAGGGATACTTGAAGTACTTTTACATACACTAACTTCTTTAATCTTTGTAACAAACCTGTAAGGTAGGTACAATTATTATGCCATGTTAAACATGGGAAATTGAGGCGCAGAGAAGATAAGTCACTTACCCAAAGTCACAGCTAGTAAGTGAAAGAGCTAGGAATTGGATCCAGAATCTGGCCCTGAATCCATGCCCTGGAACATTACAATGAAACATTTCAACAATATCTAATTGGATGTGACTTTCTGAGTTTTCAGGTTTGGCTGGTTTGGACTGGATGCAGAAGAAGTATCAAAACCTCTGCTAAATTACTTTGGCGCTGGGCTCTCAGTAGTAAGGTAACAGCCACTTCTCATAATTTAGCTGTTCTTCCAACCATTTAGAGTGCTCTCTCAAGATCTTGATGGGTTTACATTTTTTAAACCACATTTCATACAATCTTCATGACTATTCTTTAGATTTTTCACTTATAATGACACACTGGTTTTAGAGGACAAAAAATGCCAGATCTTGTGCTCAAAAGCTCCAGCTTTAACTATTCATAAAAATACCAGACAAAGAAGGTCTGGCTGCCTGTCACTGTGAGCCAATATGTAGAGATAGGGATAGATTCACCAAACTTTGTCAGAAGGCTGGGATTCTGAAGGACAGTGAGAGTAGCCTCTCCAAGACTGTTCTGTTCTTTCATTTCCAACGTTATAGTTTTATACATTTAAGTTCAAAGTGAAGACTATGTTAACCCTTATCTGAAACAATAATCAGAACACATCACTCACAATTAACAACATTCTAATTCAAAAGTTAATCTCCTAATTCAATCCACCTAACCTACTAAAGACAGGCATCATTAGGGTGGGAGCTCGATTTACAAAACATAAGAATGGGACCTAAAGGGACCAGACCGTGTCTTCCCAGCTTGACAGCCTCCACCTTATTCTCACTATATATGCTTTCACAAAGCCCTGAGACCCTGGGAAATCAGCTCTGTTTCATTACCTATAATATGTAGAGAATCAAAATACATAGTTCATACATTAGAATCGAATGGCATATTATTTTGCAAACTAGAACATGCTATGCAAACAAATGTTCTGCTGGCTTCTTGGTTCCCTTGGAATAGCCTTGAATCTTTGCTCCGATTTACCAGTCACTGCTCCGTCTCCTCACGTATTTTTCTCAACCCAGCTAGACACTCACTTTCTCACCTGTGAAAACACCCCTTTTTGGTATTTATTTTTGTATGTGTCTGTGTCTAGGTGTATGCACTCCACGAATAGGGGTGAAAATGACTTTGGATCCCTATGTGGTGGTGTTGGGTCAATAAAATTCTAACAGAAATTAGGAGACCTTAAATTAGGTCCCCTTTCCTCTCTGGGCTCCATTTGTATTTCCTGTCACTGCGCCACATAATGGATGCATTGACTGCACAGATTTTAGTACTTTTTTATTCTTCTAGAAAAGAACAGTGTATTTGCCTTCTTCTAGCAATGATGGCTTTTCCCCAGCCACATTCGGTGACAATCTCTCTGTCATTGAAATGTTGCCTAAGAGAGTAATCCCAGGCCAATTGAAGAAAGAATAATATAAATTATTCTAAAATAACAGATTCTTAATACTTTTTTTTTTGGTTAGGGACAATTTTATGTATTTTGTATAATTCGTATAGAATTCTAACTTCAAATATCTCTCTCAAGAAAGATGTGTATACACCCCAGAATTATAATGTAGCATGCTTTAGTTTTGACTTACTGGTAATTGAAAGCTAAGTTAAACCAGTCTCCATCAGACACTGATTTTCTTCATATTTCTTCATTTAGAAAGAATATATTCTCTAAAATTGCAAGTTAATTATTCATTTTCTAGCACTTCTACTTACAAGACCTTGGCAAATCATTTCATTTCTCCAAGGCTTGGTTTCTTCATCTGCAAAGAGTGGGTAGTAATAACACCAACCTCATAAGATATTTTGAGGATTAAGTGAAATAAAATATGTTTAGTGCTTTTTACAGTGTGAAGCATGTGATTAAAGCTCTGTTAGGTAGTTTTACTATAATTATAATATTCTTAATAACTATATATGTTCAATTACCATTTCCTCTCTGGGCACTTGTTGCCCAATTTTGTTAAACGAATCACTGCATATGAGGAATCTTGAGGCTTGATTTGGAGCTTGAGCTGTGGCAGAGAAATTCAGTGATCTCTTCCTGTAATGTATCTTGGTTCCTTCTCCATTTCTCTACTGAGGAATTCTGGAATCTGTCGTTTTATTGTTTCAATCAGGTTGTTTGACATTCATTGAATAAACTTGGAGCTTCATGGTCAGCATAAAGAAACTTGGAATGTGGTTATACTGGTTTAGAGTCCTGCTTTTCTTTTCAGAATTATCACTCCTATCCTCTGTGTAGTCCAGTTTTTTAAGGATTGGTTAGACTGTTTCTAGCTTTATATTTTCTCTATGCGTTATATGAGATGTCAGTCAGTCTGCATAACCAAAACCACTCTAGGTACATTAAACACATGGGATTTAACACAGGGAATTGTTTACCAGACCTAGTGGAGCAAAAGAAGGAAAGTAGCACCACCTGTAACCCTGGATCCCACGCCACAGCAGACACTGCTAGAACAGTTGCCTCCTACCCTGACCTGTCCCTGCTACTGAAACTATGGGAGTCACCACAGAACAGAGTGGCTTCTCCCATCTTTTCATCTTAAGCAAGTTCCTCCCATTGCAGAACTCATCTGCCATTAGAGGTGAGGAAACATATTTTTAAGTCTTCTAGGCCCCATGGTTCAGGAGAGAGAGAGCACTTGAGTATAGAAATGAATCTGACACCAAGAAACAATCTCAGACACGTTCTTAAAGGTTTGCTTCAATAAAGTCAGAACTCCTGAACTCCCTGTAAAAAGGGAGGTTTCCTTTTCAATTAAAACAGTAAAGTGCTTTAGATTATCCTTTAGAGTCTGCTCTTTATTTCTTTTTCTTCTCACCTGACCTGCCTCCCCTGGAGGGTTATGCTTATCCCACAGTTTCAGCTATCATTCTACCTCACAGGGAAAAACAGATTTTTTGTTTCTAGACATTACCTTTACCAGGCTGGACACCTCTACGTGGCTTCCCCACAGGTACCTCCTGCTCTGTGAGGAGGGTCTATACCCATTTTTTTAGATAAAAAATGTCAAGGGTCAGAGAGGTTAAGTGATTTGTTGGAAGACCATGTAGCTGTTTAAGAAAAACATCAAGGACCTTTATCGATGGCCTCCATGTATTTCTAGTGTATTGTTCCCTATTGCTTATTAGAAAAACACACTATACAAGATAGTTTTCATTGTATAATTGTGAGAATAAAATATAATTGCAATGTCTAATATTAGCCTTACAAGTGACATGTATATTCACATATATACATTTAACTCATTTAGATATATACAAATAATTTGGTTTATGTGCATTCGGTTTTACTGAATATTAAGTGCTTCAAGGACCCTGAAGGAAATATAAGATGTTGTTTCTACTATGGAGGTAGTAAAGTATGATACATTTCCTCACCCATCATAAAGGTTATGGCTGACACTCCTATAACAAAAGGTAAACAATAAAAAAGCCAAACTTAATGTTTTCTATGACATGGGCGCCTTCAGAAATGAAGACCCAAAGACCCAGGTGCTAAGGGGAGAAACCGAATAATACCTGGGTTTCTCAGCATGGCAAATGCTATACTTAGGGGTACCATTTTCTGAGCCCCAACATTATCTTCTATTAGAAAATCTTTGGAGAAAAAACATCACGCGGAATTGTGGGAAATGGTCTGGATTACGTGGTAACTATTCTCGGTGTTGTGTGAGCTTGAAAAAGAAGACACAGGGGAGGACTGGCCTGGGGGAAGGTTTTACCACATTCAAACTTCCCTTTACTTTGGATGGGAAGTAGAAGGTACGTCTAGCTAGGGAAGAAAAGCAAGCAGGAGCAAGTGGTTATGAAAGATTGGGGAGGGGTGGGTCACAGAGAGCTTGGGGCAGGGAGTGGTCAGGGATGAAAGTTTATACAGGGAATTATGTTGAGATTGTCTGGGTGGAGTAAAATAGAGAGAGCCATAAAAAAGAAAAAAAAGAAAAAAGAAAGAAAGTTAAATTTCATGTGTGAGCTGAGTTAAATTTCACATGTGATCAGTCAAGTTTTTAAAGCAAGTAAGAGACTGAACTAAGGAAGATAACTAGGAAATTTTAAGTTGTATGCCCAAAATACCATGTAGTATACACTATTCTTCACCTAGTAGGTAGAAGAATACACGATTCTACCTATCCTGTTTCACCCTCATATATGCTTTGAAAGCTTCTTATTTTCTTTTAAGTGTTGAACCATGTAAATCTACTAGAAAATATCTTTAAAGGGTTATGACAATTAAACCAAAGTTATTCATTTTTTTTTTTGATTTCATGTTTTAACATATTTGCATGATTCTGAATTCAACAGTAAGTGAAGCATTTGTTGCAAAGATACAGGATATAAAACTGTGCATTATGAGGGAGAGATTAAAAGGAAAGAGGAAAACTAGCTGGGCACTGTGGCAGACACCTGTCATCCCAGCTACCCAGGAAACTGAGGCAAGAAGATCACTTAGGCCCAAGAGTTTGAGGTTGCTGTGAGCTATGAAGCCACAGCACTCTACCAAGGGCAAGAGGGATTCTCTGTTCAAAAAAAAAAGAAGGGGGGGGGGGAATAGTTCATGAGGCTTAGGCTTAGGTGTGTGTGTTTTTTATCCCTTAAAATACATCCTGGAGATCTTTCCATATTGTTCTTTTTTTCTGTAACTCCATAGTGCTTCATTGAATGATCATGTAAGTCCCTCACCAAAGTGTGGGGCACATGTGTTAGTGGGCCGGGAGCAGGACTAGGAAGGTCAAGGTGGACACACCTGTGGCTTCATTAGACAACCCCTATCCCTGCCTGAGGGAGTTATAGATTCTGCCCACACATCAGCAGCCTGTAAGGGTTCCAGGCCCTTAAGTTTTCCAACTGAGGATGTTGTTAAACATTTGAGACTTGTTGACATAATAAGTGAAAAATGTGATTTCAGTTCAGTTTTTATTTTGTTTTATGGTGTAATTCCAAAGTTAAACAGGGATAGAAAGAAAGAGGCCATTGACTGAAACAACAAAAGCAGGAGAAAGATTCTATTTTGGGGGGAGAACTCATGAGTTTAGCCTTTCACCTGTTGTAATTAAGGAAAATGGGAGACTTAAATGAAAACAGGAGTTCTGAAGAAAAGGCAGGATCACTGAAGAGGCCATTTAGAAGAATCATTGTATCCTTAGAACGATGTTTAAGTTTTAGTTTACTTTTTACTTAAACTGTTAAGTTTAAGTTAACTTTTAAACTTAAAAAGATTTAAGTTTCTTTTTCTCTTAAAAAACATGTGGCTTAATATAAACCAGTGCCATGAGAAGTATGACTAAAATTCATTTTCTTTACAGTACTTTCATATTTTTGTTCATCAAAAGTGAATTACCAAGTAACACGTGCTCCACGGACACCACACCACTAATGACAGAGAATGTAAGTATAGTATGAGAAATGACTTGATTTGAAACATAAAATTAAAATAAAAGGAAAATACATAAATTTGAAACATAGATGAGAACATATACCTAGTCTTTCATGGCTGCATGAAATATCTTGGCATATTATGCCAATTTTTATGTGGCAATCAATTATGCCAAGGTTGATGTGGCAATCAATCAATATTTTCATGGTAAAACTTCTCAGCAAGCACAGACCTCAGCAAATAAAGAGGTCTATTTATTTTTATTAAGGGAAGATCCCTTTTAGGAAATAGACACACACACACACACACACACACACACACACACACACAAAAAGGTACCAAAAAAAAGTATATGCATTTTAAGAAAGGAGAAAACGCTATTAAAATTGCAATAGTCAATATATACCAATAAGAAAATATGACATTTAAGCACCTCTTGTAATTGCAGCAAACGTGACTTGAGTATTACAATTTTAATACAGTTTTTTCTTTCCTAAAATGTATGTGTGTGTATATATATGCAAAAAAGCTCATATTTTGGAATGCTTTGAAGAGTTCTGCCGTAGGGGAATCCTCTATTCTATGGTGAAACGTCAGAGTAATTGTAGAAAGGAGGAGGAAGGAGGCTTTGAAGTAGGCCTGGGGGAGGAGCAGAGAGGAAGTAGTGAGAGGGTGAGCCATGTCCCATGACAGTCAGGACCTGGAGTCGCTGTGCACCCCGTTTCTCTTTTCTGCTATATTCTGTCTTTCTCAAAGGTGAAGATAGAGCATACGTAGTGAGTCACCGTTTTGACCTGAAAGAATCAATCTGTAGTAGTTTGTAATGGCAAATCTGGGTTACACAGGGGCAGCCTTGAAAAGGAACCTGACACAGCGTGTCAGCACATACGTAGGCAGAAGCGATTTCAGGGCAAACCCCCATTGAACGAACCCAGCCTCAAGCCTCCCCTGTCTCCAGAACTCCTCTACCTGCCTGGCCAGCACCACCCCGTGCCCTGAGTCCCACGTCCCCACTGGGGCGCTGCCTCCCTGCATGGCGCTACCTCTAAGTCATTTCTCATTCCCTTCTTCCCTGTCAAAATGTTTTATCAACTCAGATGACTGAAATTTTAGTTAATGGACTCTAAAGTTAAATAATAATTTGCTTAAGTGTGAGAGAGAAGAGGTGTATGAACCTGTAGGCATATCTCATCAGGGACGTGTTTCAGGGAGAACGCAGGAGGTGGGGTGGAGAAGGCTTTGGGCGCCTAGCCTCTAGGGATCCAGATACCTCCTAACCAGCCACCCTTCAAACAAAGGAACAAAATAGAATAAAATATATACAACACAGTAGGCTAACTGGATTTTTCTAGGAAAGGTGGAAGGATAGACGCAAACTAGGTTTACTCAGTAGATAAGCAGCATGATTGGCTGGTATATAGCCATGCAGGGTGAGCTCCTTACAGTGGGAGAAATCCTTCTCGCCCAAGGAAAATCTGGCTTAGCACCTCACAAAAATCATCTCTTACAAAAGGATTATAACAGCAAGGATACTTCAGTTAAAAGGCACAAAAGTTTACAGTTGTCCCCTTATTGATGGGGGACGTGTTCTGTGTAGATGCCTGAAACTGCAGATAACACCGAACCTTATCAATATTATCAATAGTCTTTTTGACTGAATCACGAAGATGGCTAGTGAGTGACTAATAGGTGAGTAGCTTATACAGCGAGGACATGTGGACAAAGGAGGGTTCACATCCCATCCCAGGAGGGACAGTGAGGGACTCATGTGACTCAAAACAAGGTACAATTTATGTATCAACTTTTTGTTTCCAGAATTTTTCCTTTAATATTGGACTGTGCTTGACAGTAGGTAACTGAAACCACATAAAGTGAAACCAGATAAGGGGGGATAACGGTACATTCAACAGTAAAAATATCATGAACTTGATTATCATTTATCCTAATTTAGAATATCAACCTAATCTTGACACAGCCGGAAATGTTTTATTGACTTATTTGGTAAAAATAATCAGTTCAAAAAAATGCTTATTGATCTTAGGCATTCCATAGCAGGACGGTCGGAATTTTTCTTGGTTCTAATGTCTTTACAGATTATGCAGACTATTAAAATATGCCAATGAAACACAAGAGCTAGTAACTTTTTGTTAGTTTTGAGAAGTGTATCAAAGTAGCCACATATGAAACTCTGAGAATTTTAAGTGAAGCACTTACCAACTCCTAAACTGTTCTGAGGGGCAGAGGAACCGGATCAGAAACCACTGAGTCTGAGACACCAGAATGCACAGTGATATGCACAGACATCAAAGCGCGGTTGAGAGAGGAGAAAGAAACACTAGAAATCTCTTCATCGCCAGTGTGTTTTGTCAACTAAATGCTCTTTTTGTTTCTGTTTTTGCCAATGTTTCCAACAGGTAATCAAGGAATCCCAAGGTCCCTGTTCCTGGGTGGATAAAATTTCAAAAGTACACTACCGTCTGGTGTAAGTAGAGGTTCTTTCTCAGTTGGTTATTTCATATTTGATTAAAACAGGGATTGCCAGGGTGAAGTGATACTCACCTGATTTCAAGAAGAAAATGGTGATGCAGGCTCAGCACCCATAGTTCAGCAGTTAGGGCGCCGGCCACATACATGGAGTTAGGGGGGTTTGAACCTGGCCTGGGCCTGCTAAACAACAATGACAACTGCAACAAAAAAATAGCAGAGCATTGTGGCAGGTGCCTGTAGTCCCAGCTACTTGGGAGGCTGAGGCTAGAGAATCGCTTAAGCCCAAAAGTTTGAGGTTGCTATGAGCTCTGACGCCACAGCACTCTATGGAGGGCTACGTAGTGCAACTCTGTCTCAAAAAAAAAAAAGAAGAAGAAGAAGAAGAAGAAAAGAAAATAGTGATGCGAGCTTTATCTTTTAGCTCCATGGGGCAATTTTCTTTGACTCCTGAGAATTTTAGGCATGGATGCCCTTGAGCTCAGCTGCTTCAGGCAGTTACCAAGCCTTTGCAGTATTTCTAACCAACAAGTAAAAGACAAAAGCAACCTCATTTTGCAGGACTTGTGCACCTAAATTAAAAAAAGGTCATGTGAAAGCTGACATTGTAGAAGGAGTCACAGTCAGCAGTCCTCGTCAGATTGAGCCAGAGTTTCTCTAACACTGCACCATCCAAAGTGTGCACCCTCCACTGGGAATATCACTGCCCGTCTTTTAGATAATTTTATAATCCCAAGACATTCATTGTCAAATATAGTGAAATATTCTGTGTCCATGTGAGTTTTACCCCCACTGCCTTCATATGGACTCAGAGAGTTAGGCTGCACACCAGCCTTCAGAGTGTTTGGAATTTTGTTTTTTGGACTGCCAAGGAAATACATAATGGCTAATTGCTTCCATTTCCTAATGGATGGCTTTTTGTGGTGACACTTTCTTTTGACTCAAGCATGTAAAGCTTTCCCCAGGAAAGGAGGCCTGACAGTCAAGTTCAGGAACTCAGCCTAGAAGAGGTGCCACCTGCCCCGTTGCTGACTGTCACCATGGTCACCTTCAAGGTGCTCCCCTGGGGAAGCTGTGCACCAATGCCAGGGCCTGGTGTCAGTCCACAAATATCATACAACTTAACGGGAGAGCCAAGTTTACTTATGTAGGCTGTAAAATACTCTCATCTCTGTAATGATGACTTACAGTGACAAGTACCCTCTAAGATGGGTACTTTCAGTGTAATTGCTTGTGATTTGCATTTTGAAGTATCCTTCAGTTATGATTCCATTTGTGGGTTTGTCAGAAATATTGCTTCTGCCCAAGATTAATAGTGACTTATTTGTCTTTTAAGGGGCTGCAGTCTTGCAGTGATATCTGGAGTACTCTATGGGTCAACATTTGTGCCAATCATTTATATCAAGGACCACAGCAAAAGAAATGACAGTGTGTACGCTGGGGCAAGCCAATACGGTGAGAGTAAAGCTACTTTCACTTTATAAAAAAGTCCTTAATATTTATTTTTATGACCATAAGAATTGTGGTAATAGTAAATATTAATATGTAGATTGGCTCTTCCCTTTTCATTGTAAGTGTTGAATAAGAAAGGCAATGAAGACTAATAGAAATAAAGGATTTTTTTGTATGATCTTTAATGTACAATTGCAATTAATTCTGGTTGGGATTCATTTCAGCTACTTGGATCTTAACAGGTGGTTTCTGGCTTTCCAATAATATTTGGAGATTATTGTCTAGTTAGATGATATCTGGGAAATTACATATTCTTTTGCTCTTTTATGAAAGGCTAAAATGTAGTACATAAAACTTTAAAATCAAGTAAAGATTAAAGTATAGCCTTAGTAAAGGTCAAAGTGTAGCTATTTACTCAGAAGATATTATTTTTCAAGCACGGAGTAGCAAATTGGAAGACCCAACCCAATCCTTCCTGTTACTATCTCATTTTCCAGCTGGAATTAATCTCTCAGGAGTAAACTCAACACTACGTCTATTAGCCTTGTACGTGCTCAAAAGGAGAAGAGGGTTGTTTACTTTGGGGTCCTGTAATTAAGTTGAAACATGGCTTATACCCAGGAAATGATAAGAGAATGAAATTATTGATGAAATAAAGCTCTAGATCAGATGGCACAGAAAAATTAATGCGCTCTGTGTTCAGATAAGGGAGAAGTTTGGAGGGAAAAAGACATGAAAGATTGATGAAGAAGTTGAAATATGAACTCAGCTTTCACAGTGAAGATATTCTGAGTAGATGTCCTAGTTTCCTCCTTCTATTTACTATTTAGCCCTAATACACAGTACTCAAACCTTATTCTTTTTTTTCTTCTTTCTTTTGTTAAGATTAATACAAACACTCCTTTGTATTTTTATAAAAGAACAAAAACTGATACAAACAGAATAACATACAAAAAATTAAAAGAGAAGGAAAAACAAGAATGGGAAAAATAAAAGGAACCAGGAATGAATCTAAAAACTTGGCGCCACACTCGTATACTTGCTAGAAATGAGCTATACATTTGGCTCATAGGTTTCTTGTAGCCACAAGGGAAATCAGATGGGTCCCATGATTCAATGAGCATTAGATAAAAGCAAGTAATTGTTCAGGAGTACAGTTGTTCTTGGTCCTGGGACATAATAAACAATGTCCTCAAAAATCTCTTTAAATAAATAGAGCAATGAGTTCTCAGGCATCTAGCTTGTGGCAACTCTGAATATGATGTGATAGGACACTTTGTTCCAGTTTATTCTAGAGTGATTTTTTTAAATTTTATTTATTTAACAAACACACATGTAGTATGTGTTGTATCCTAAGTACTTTACAAATATTTAACTCAGTGAGCCCTCATAGTGCCGATACCATCATTTTCTTAGTTTCACAATTGAGAAATGATTTGTCCACGCCCTGAAGTGAGTGAGTCGTGGAAGGAGGATTTGTACTTAACATGGTCCATGCATTTAATTGCTATGTTTTGTTATCTTTTGTGGTAATCCCTATACAATGTACTATTCTGGTATGATCCAGAAGTAGGATTTAAGATTTAAAAGAATAGACAAACTCTCTGTCTTTCAAGCTTTCCTCCATCAATATGGCCACTCGTTCTTATCAAAATTTCAAGTGACAGGGGCAACTCCTGTGGCTTAAGGAGTAGGGCGCTGGCCCTATATAGCAGAGGTGGTGGGTTCAAACCCAGCCCTGGCAAAAAAAAAAAAAAAAATTTCAATTGACAGAAACATTACGTCCAGTGTAAGTTTCCCAGCCAACAGCCTGTTGTGCGCCCATCTGTGTGGCCAAAGGACCAATTGCTTAAACTGTCAGTGGAGTTAGGGCTTTTCAGAGATTGGGACACCATCGTGAGTTATTCCCTCCCTCATGGACTTAGGTGTGTCATAAACAACTGAATAAAACCCTCGTTGGAATATCTTCCCACATGTCCTTCTCTGTGACTGTCATTTTGCCACCAAGATGCTGGTCTCTGGATTGATCAATAAACCATATAAAATCAGCTCCCCCCAACTTTTTTCACCTACATCCCCACTGCCCTCAAACCAGAGATTTGCTATAATCGCTACACTCATTAATAAAATTTAGTCTGAATAGCTATTCTGAAAAGGGAAGTATCAACATCATCGTCACATAATTTATTGTGTCTCAGTGTTCCCAGATGATTATAAAAACTACCCTTTTAGATTTATCATAACTAATTTACTGCTTACTATTTCTAGACTTTAAATATATTCATTAAAATTCTATATTGGCAACACGTAGAAACCTAAGATGATTAAGTACAATTGATGGGTTCTTTACTTTTAAGGTTAATTTTCATGAATCTATTTTATTTTCAGAAATCTAAATATACTGGGAATGATTAAAAATGGTGTCTGAGAGTTTTGTAATCTGTATTTTCAGATTTAGACTACATTTTTGCACACTTCAGCGGCATCTTTCTTACAAGTACAGTTTACTTTCTGGCCTACTGTGTAGCCATGAAAAATAGTCCTAGACTATATCCTGAGGCAGTTTTACCAGGTAAGAATATTTACTGCAGAAAATCATCTTATTATGTGAAAGTATCATCCACTACTCATTTAGCTTGAATAATTCTCTGTTGGAAACTGAGCCAGACTACGGGTGCAAGTGTGTGAGCGCGTGTGTTCATTCATTACCTTGGTTACTTTGCCCCAACTCATCACCGAATAAGTATTTAAAACCCATGAAACTGGATATAAACTGTGGTCCAATCTAAGATCTTTGCCTTTGTCCCAAATCTTCTATATTAATCATCAGTCTTTACTATATCTTTTTTACTACCTAAGGATTTATATTAAAATCAAGCTCTTGTGACACTTTAAAAAAAGAATATCAATGGATAGGAGTTTACAGTCAGTTGGGAAAAGTTTCTCCACAAAATGAGAAGAGACTGATATAGAATTAAAAAAAAAAAAAAAAGTGTACACATGCTTTGGAGTTAATCCATTAGGCATTGGTTATGGAAAGAAAAAATGCGCATGCATGCTAGGAATTTGCTATAATTTAATTTGGAATTTAGGCCCACAAGTAAAATGTTTTAAAGAATAAAGCGTAAGTCACAGATTCGTTTTGAATACCTGACTGATTCACTGTTAAGTGTGCCACCTCACAGAAAATGGTAGGCTGTTTCCTGAATGCCTCCCTTCAGTATTTTCGGGCATTTTCCTTCAGCTATGGCATCACTCTGAATCTCACTTTATGGCTATGGTTTGGAGTAAACGGTTTTTGCAGAGAATATTTAGACCCTGTTTCTTTCCTAGGCTCCTTCCCACTGTCCCGTCTCCACCTCTGCTAGTACTTTGAGTAATTCATTTAACGTCAGTAAAGTCAAAGACTTGATTATTTACCCATAGAAGTCAAGAACAGGGAATCATCTGGTTTCATTAACAATCATAAAATACGACTTAAAAACCCACACTGGACAACAGTAATGATAGGAATATATTTATATGTGCACTTGAGAGGGTGAATTTGTCGGGAGAGGCACACGGTTTGCAGATGTGTACCATCTGTGTGTGTTTCAGGATTCCTGTCTGGGATACTCTGGGCCCTAGCTGCCTGCTGTTGGTTCATAGCTAATCACTCTCTAAGTGCCGTGGTCAGCTTTCCCATAATCACTGCCGTAAGTAGCTGAACTATTGTTACAAATTTCTGTTTTATAAATGTAAATCTAATTTTTTCTGAAGCACTCTCAGTGAATCGCTTTAGTGACTGTTGTGGGGTTTTATTTCTTAGTAGTAAATCAATACATTCGGGTAGATATACTGACATTCTCTGATCTTCATGTCTTTGATGCTAAGCAATATCACTAACTTCACTTTAGCAGGTTTGTTAATCCTTAATCTTGAATATCTCTACAGTTTGTTATTTTCTCATTTTGCCTAATGTCGTCTTGGGCACATTATGATTCGCTATTTACAGCAATATTAATCTTAGATAATTTATAAATACAAAAATGATTTTATGTATATCATCACAGTTGAATCTCATGACAATCTTGTGAGACTAAAAGATACTTCTTCAGACTCTTCCTGAGATGATCCTTCATTATTTTAAAGGAAAACTTTCAGATAGCACCAAAGCACAGTATTGTCTCCAAATAATGCCATTTATTATGGCATACTTAATACAACTTGCTTCATCTGATTTTTCAGGTGCCAATTATGTAAAGCATAGTCAGGTAACATAAAAACAAGCAATTTTTCTTTGCATAGGCAGGATAAGCATGGATAGGATTACCTCCACTCTGAAAGATGAGAGAACTGAGGCAGTAGCTAAGAGCATCGTCTAAAATCACACAGCTAGTGAAAATCAGCAGACTTCTAAATGCAAAGTTTCTGGTACACAATGCTGCTTTCTGCTGTCAGCATGGCCTCCAAAGGAGAGTCTGACTCAGGTTTGTCATGATGTTGGGATCACTAGATACATACAGGGACTCGGCCATGCTGGGTTCATATGTCTACTCTAGATATTGCAGACTGTTGACCAATTGTTCAGCAGCATGTCCGGCTTCCTAAATCATCACGACAAACAAAATTTGCCTAAACATTTTAGCAGCACATTTGTGCAAACCTAGAGAACTGATTTTTTTTGGAAACACCTTGTCTAATCTAAAACGCCTTGCATAAACATTTGATATAAACTTCAGGTTTCAAGCAGTGTATTTTTGACAGTACCTCTGTTCGTAAGATGTTAGCTTTCAAATGCAACTAGATTCAAATAGTAAAAGTTTCTGTATCAAGAACTCACATTTTGATACCCTTAATCCCTGCTGAGGGAAGATGGAGCAAGTTGTAACAAATTTCTTCAGGTCCAAAATCCTAAGAATGGGAATGGCAAAGGATCCAACCCAAATTCTTTCCAGGAAGGAATTTGTTCCCCCTTATCTCAAGGGTATTTAATGCTGGAAGTGACAAAAAATATATCTAACTAGCGAAGGGACATAAAGCTTACTTGTTAAATGCTTAAAATCAAATTCATGAAGAAAAGGGTGCATGAGATGTTCCTTAGCTATAAATGCAGACATTATTTGATGGGATTAAATTCCACTGCATAAAGAGTAATATATACTAAAATAGATCATTCATTATTTACATAAAACAAACTTTTATCTTTAGCCTATGACAGCGATTTTTTCTTTTAACTAAATTACATTCTTAAACAAATGTGGATTCTCCAAAACCCAAAAAGGGTTTGAACCAATTATATGTAAAATACACAGATACAATACAGTTACACAAAACAGTCACGAACACAACTAGAAAATTAAAACCAAAGATGAGATGGGGAGAAAATAGCATAAAGGGAAAATAGTTGCTGTGATTAACATTAATTTTGACTTTGTGCTTCCAGAAGGGTAATACAATGGGGTAGCTAATTCTTATTAACTGGTAACATAATATTTCCTCAGAATAGACCAGCTGTTTACTTGCACTAAATTCTTAGTAGGATTTATCCTGTAGGGCCTTTTAAAGGAAATACTGAACAACAAATGAATTACGTTCTTCACAAGAAATTTGTGGTAGAGAGAGAAATGATTTTCCCACAGTTGTTTCTTGTTTTGAGTTATTGTAAAGCCTGTGGACAAAACGTTAGAGCCTAATTTAGAGAAGAGAAATCATCAAGGTAGGTGGTGTGAGCAGAGGATAAAGGAAAGTGGTTGCGGTGGCTTCTAGAGGCCTACTCATCAAAGACTATTCTCAAAAAACTGCAATGTAAGCAGAGCCTCGTCACTCAACAAGTTCACCTTGCTCACCAGTTTCTCGCAGGCTGTGATCAGGAAAGGACAGGTATTTGGGTGAGGTAAAGGAATAGGTCTCTATTGCTACTAGATTCTTGATTGATTTTATTTGTGTCACTTTTTTATGGCCGATCCTTTCCATGTGCAGAAAAGATTCAGTCCTTGCCCTCAGGGATCTTATATTTTTCTTTATTTTGTTTCGTTTTATTTTATTTTTTGATAGATTTTAAGTTTCTTAACATAAAATTTCAAACATACCTATCAGCCATACTCAACAATTATGAACATGGTCAATTTTATTACTATTCTACCAAAAGGGTACTGTTTTTAAATCCCAGAAGCACTGTTCTTCTTAGATACAAATATTTGCATAGCTATGTATCCAATGGACTAGAAGTTCCTTGATAGCAGGATCAATTTTGTTTAATGACAAATAACATTTAATTAAAAAACAAGAAGAAAACACACAAAAATGGGAGAAGGGAGGGAGGGAAGGAAGGGAGGGAAGGAAGGGAGGGAGGGAGGGAGGAAGGAAGGAAGGATTTAGCAGGATCAAGGACATGTTACCTCTTTTCTAAGTCTTCCCTGATAATCTGAAAGCTAAATGAATCAGCTTATCCAGAAGGTCCAGCTTCTCAAGATACAATCAAGCTAACCTTGTTTTTAAAGGCTGATTCACACATAATTTATATTAGTTTACAAAAAGAAAATATAGACTCCCGATTGCCAAAACAGTTCAACCCCCATCTTCCTTCGTTGGCTCTTCTTGGCTTGAATCAAAGAGCTAAGACCTGTGCATGCATTTCTTTTAGCAAAGCACCGGGTCCTCTAACATCATTACTCTTCATAGTAACATTTAGGCTGTGCCTAAACTGATTTTTGAACATCACCAGACAAAAAGTTTCAAAGGTCAGTGATATCTTGTGGTACTGTCTTCTACATGTTCTCTGAAAAGGAATTTTCAGATTAAAAAGGATAAAAATGTCCTTACCTTTAATACCATAACTCCTATTCTATTATTTCCTCCCATTTTGCATTAAAAAAAAAGTCAAAGCCTTAAAGACCCATATGCTTCTCGTTCGATTTGGATTTTAAGGCTTCAGGACCTGACATCATTGACACAAGGCTGTTCCTTTGACCTATTTCTGTGGCTCCTTTGATGTTGACTTTCCAGCTGCTGATAAACAGAGAGAGAAACGTATTTTTACTGCCTGACTTCCACGCCGGGAATAGAATCAAACACTGTTGACCTCGCCATTTAGACAGTTGGAGTAGTGGAGAAGGGGAAGAAAGATTTTGGAATCTTTTATTTAAAACACTTGCAGAGACCTGTGGGACTTGAAAGGGGAATCATAAAAATGCTAATACAATACACCTTTTCTACAAATACCATGATTAATCCAAATCCCAATATTTTTTCCTTCTTAGCTAAAAAAAAAAAAAAAAATTAGCACCAAACTTGAATAGCTCAAAGTTTTCAAGATGCAGAATCAGCTTTTTTCTTCACCCATTTCTTCTCATTTCTTTTGTCCCCTATAGTCATTCTGTCTGTCTCCTGGCCAGTAACCCCCGTTGTGATTTTTCTTACTTGGCTTTTTTTATATTCCCACAAAGCTTCCTTAAGCATTCATTAGTGTTTAATGCTAATTGCTTGACAGTCCTATCAGTTACATCTTTTCTTAAGCCGCTTCCATGTCCATATTATTTATCTGGCTTCCAAAACCAGGACAGAGTTGTTTCAGTTCTGAGATTCTCATGCTCAAGAATGTTCATACACTTTTTCTCATTAATCCCACGTCTAGTATCCTAAGGAACCACATCAATAGAAAAAAATAAACCGTTTGCTCATGAAAATGATTTAATATAAATATATCACATTAAAGTATACTGTGGCACAAAATATAGCATTATCAAAATAATAAAATTGAAGATGATGACAAAAAAAACCCAAAAAAGTATTTTTTACTTCATGTTACTTAATGTTTAGCTTAACATGGAATTTAGAGTTCAGATCATGGGTAGTTTTTTCCTGAAAATATTTTTACATTGTCTCCAATTTACTAGATTTACATAGAGTACAATTGTAGGTAAATATCCAATTGAATTAATTAAAGTTCTCATTTTTATTTAAGGGTCCAGGATTAATAGCTGCATTGTGGGGTGTCTTTATATTTAAGGAAATACAGGTATGTACAATAAAAGGAAGATTTAGAAAGTAGAAATAGATCCAAGTAAGAAAAGTGTTTGACGTTATGTTTGTGTTATGTTCTAAAAACCACGTGTGAGGCCTAAGCCAAGAGCAGATAACACATGAATGGTTTGGACATATAAAATGTTCAAAATGTTATAATACCTATGTAATTAGGCAAAAAAAAAAAAAAATGCTGGTGCTATGATAATTATTATGCAACATTATGACTATCTTTACCCTCACCTCCAGTGGAAAGAATGCTTTAGGTGACTTTAATCTCCCTGAAGTAATTTTAGATAAATAGCCTTATAAAATGTGAAGAAGGAAAATGTGTTTGGAGGAAAATATAATAGATAAACAAGAGGAAATATTTTTTATCCTTAAGTTTCAAATATTCCTTGAGGTGAAGGGAATTTGGGACTAGAATTTTATATTGGTCCCTATGCCTCCCAGAGGCTTCCAGGTCAAAAAGCAACTTTATAGGAAAACATATGGTAACAGGTGATTATTTCCATGACCCTTCCAAATATGAATGATGGGAATTTACTGTTCCATTCATCAGACAGTTCTTGTCAATTGCACGTGCATGTATTTTCACTAAAAATTGCTTTGCTGGGTGTGATGGTGGGTGCCTGTAGACCCTGCTGTGTGGGAGGCTGAAACTGGAGGATCACTGGGGCCCAGGAGTTTGAGACCAACCTAGACGCCATAGCAAGAAACCAATTCTAAAAGGAAAAACCAAGTATGGTATCGGGAGTCACACTGAGTTCAATTCCTAGCTCTGTCACAAACTAACTGCATGAGCCTGACCAAGTCTCCTCACCTCTCCACATATATTCCTCATCTGAAAAATGGCGATAAACACACCGAGAGCAGTAGGGTGCTCAGAACAGTGCCCAGAATACAGGAAATGCTCAGTCGGTTTGGGGGGTGAGCGTCATATGACCTAGCCCAAACTGCAATAGAAAATAAAATGCACAAATCAGAGAATGTCTCCGCTTTTAGCCAGGGCAGTGGTGTGTGCCTCCCACCTACTCTGGAGGGAGGCTACCATGGGGACATCACTTGAGCCCAGGAGTTCGAGTCCATTCTGGGCAACATAGCCAGACATTGTCTCTAAGAAAAAAAGAAAAAGAAAAAATTAATTAACCAATTTTTTTAAATCATGCTTTAGAACACTTCCCAGTTACTTTTTTTGTGGAAAAAATCTCCACTTGAAGTACATCTGTAATTAGTATTTTGTATGAGTTTTTATTAAACACAATATAGAACCAATAACTCTCTGTCAAGGAGCCATAGACACTGTCATTTCTGTGTTGGTATCCAACTATAATAGCAAATAATTCTGGGTTCTTAGAAGATCACCATTGCTAATTTCTGGGAATCATAAAGTCAATGTATTCCTAGCTTTAAAACTAATATTGAATTTTAGATTTAAAACATCATTTCAACCATCCTAAGTGAAATATTTTGATTTGAATAGCCATAATATAATTCCCATATTTATATTAAAGCATGAAATATATGAAAATTATATGGTTCACCACTACAGTAATATCAAGTGAATTAAAAATCCTCTTAGCTGCAGAAAAGAACTCTTTAAAAACAAAATCCCTAACTAGCTGACCTAAATTTAATTTTTCAAAGTCTTTTAAAAGAATGCTAAAGATATTCAGGAGATTTTTTTCCCCTAAAGACATCTTCTAAAAGACATCTCAGACCAAGTAAATAAGTAATTTTTAAGACTAATTTACATGAACCAAGTAAAGATTTAATTCAGGAATGTAAGGATGGTACATAATACATAAAATAAATAATGTTATTTACTGCCATATTAGAGAAACAGAAGAAAAGGATGTGATCATATATACTATGTTAACCTCCTAATAAATAAAAGGAAACTTTACCTGGTACAGGACATCTATCAAAATACAGCGGCAAATATATACCTAAGGTGAAAATAAGAGTTCTCCGGAAGACAAACTTTTCTTAATTACCACTACTACTGAATATTTTCTATAGTTCTGGCTAGTTTAAAAAGACAAGATGAAGAAATGAAAGGAACAATTATATATATAGGAAAATAAATGAGAAAATTATCATTTGCAAATAAAATTTTTTAAAATGTAGGAGAGTCAGCTGAAAATCTTAAAGTCCAATAAGATCATTTAGTAACATTTGGGTTATCAGGTAAATATAAAATAAATAGTTTTCTAATGTCACCCTAAACTAATTAATAATAGGAAGATGCTATTAATAATGACTGCAAACATTACACAAATCTAAAAATAAAATTAACAAATCATGTATTAGACTTATAAAATGTTATATTTTACTTTACTGTAAAAATTTACTGGAGATGTAAAAGATCAGAGCAGATGGGGAGGCTCACCCCATTCCTGATGAAACAACTAACTCACTGTTATAACTGGGTTGTTCTCCCCAGTTGCATCCAGTGTGATCCCTGTAAAATCCCAGGGAATCTCTTTCTAGAATTTTCAGAGTAGGTTCTAAATTTTGGCTAGTTATTTATGTAAAAAAAAAAAAAAAGGCAATAAATAAGATAAAAAAGCATGACAGCACATGTCCCACATTTCTGAAACATATGTAATTAATATCAGATGGGAAATTTTCCTATAAAGTAATAATTTTAATACGTTAGAAATGACTGTCTGCTCTTTTCTATCTTATAAAATGACTAAGATAAAATCACAAGTATTGAAAGAGAGGGCCAAGTTGAAAGAAAAGAGTACGTATTAATCTTTCTAGAGTTAAAAACAACACACACAAAAAAAAAAAAACTTATAAATCGGTCTACAGACAAAATTTAAGGGGTGTTCGGTGGTACTTAGCGTTGTATGTAAGATGCCTAATTGCCTCTTGACAGCTGAAGGATATGTTTTAAATACTTTACTTGGCAACCAGTTTAGGAAAGAGTCATGAAGCAAATACTAAAACCAAAATCTGATAAGAATATTTTTAGAGTATCATTGTTAGAACCAAGGCAAAACTCTCTAAGCTCTAAAGAAGAAACAAAAGCAAAGCCTTTATCTTTATGCCTCTCAGGTCCTGTCAGGTATATAACATTACAGGAATCCTTGAAGATGCATACAGGAGAGCCTCTGTAAGTTGACCACCCAAAGGACGGTAACAAACTGGTCAACATCTGGAGGTGGACTATATAAAGAACTAGGCCTACTGTGCTGTCACATACACACAGTGCATGGCTGGTCTCTGAAGATTAGGTCAATTTAAGGAGGTGGTCAGTACAGGGAGGATTTTCTACTGTATTTAAAAGTCAACAATGTACACCTACAAGGACCTAATCTGAATTCCAAGCACCTTTTGTGTGAAAGAGTTAAATTATTCTCTTTAATTTCAATGCCCTCAGTGTATCAGTTGGATGTTTTTGTACTTCTGATGATCTTTTTTCTTTTCTGTTTTCTTTTCTTTTTTTCTTTTCTTTCCTTTCCTTTCTTTTCTTTCTTTTTATTTCTTTCTTTCTTTTTTTTTTTTAATTGAGACAGAGTCTCACTCTGTTGCCCCAGGCTAGAGTGCAGTGATGTCATAGCTCACAGCAACCTCTAACTCCTGGGCTCAGTGATCCTCTCGCCTCAGCTTCCAAAATAGCTGGGACTATAGGTGCCCACCACCATGCCTGGCTAGTTGTTTTCAGAGAGTGGGTCTTACCTCACTCTTGCACAGGCTGGTCTGGAACTCCTGGGCTCAAGCAATCCCCTGCCAGCCCTCCACCCCCGCCTCTGCCTCCCAAGAGTGTTAGAATTATAGGCATGAGCCATGGCACTCAGCCTCTGATGCTGTTTTATACCTGATATCTGTTACACTTTGAGAATATTTTTTAGAATATTTCACTTTTAAGCTAGATATACATTATATTTTTACCATTGTTTACTGTATGTCTAAGACAGTGATCTAAAGCAGGGAATGAAACCACAACAATTTATAGTGAACAGCTACTCCCAAATGAAGAATGAAAGGGTCTATTATCTTAGCAGCTACTCAGGATATCAAAGTTAAAAACTTGCTGTGGAAAGGATGTTAGTATGCTCTTCCCAGGGGTTAACAATCACCTCTGACAACAGCGAGCTATTGCTATTGCCCAGGGACAGTCAGTGTTTTTCTCTAAGAAACTGGACAGTTTGGGCAGATCCTTAACTTTGAAGGGAAACAATCACTTCTACTCCCCGAGAACATCAGTCTTCAGTCTGTGTAGATAATAAAATAGGACTTAGCAATTCACACAATTAAATTGCAGAGTGCTTATAATGGATGCCCCCTTTTTAAAATTTACAAAATTATGTCAATTTCTAATTCACAAAGTATGTTAGGGAATCACCTGAGTGTATTTATTCTTTGAACAAAAATGTATGGAGTGCCTATTCTGCATTAGTGCCGGTACCCAGGTTAAGACTGCAGTCTTCAAGACTAAGAAAAAGATGTTGGGAAATCTAAAGCCAGGTGTGTATGTGTGTGTGTGTGAGAGAGAGAGAGGGAGAGAAAGACAGGAGTTGAATTAAGTTGCTCTCCTGTTGGCAAGGCTGAGGGTGCTGACTGTCACTATTTGGCACCTCTGATGAGAGTGGCCTCTGTTAGTGGTGAGGATCATAGTGAATCAGACGAGGCACTGGCCCCCACCAAAGACCTGTCTCTGGCATCAGAGTCAAATTAACCCACTCTATCCTAATTCCTTATTGTGATGAGGAAATTGTGTGTGTGTGTGTGTGTGTGTGTGTGTGTGTGTGTACAGTAGGTCTACAGAGGTGCTTTGTTTATGTGTTAATTGACATTAATCTTGAGAGTTACTAATACAGAAGAGCAGTTTTCCCATTACCCTCCATCCTGAACTTGGTTTCTTCTCTGTCTGCGCTATCCCGATTTCTAACCTCTACTCTCTGCTTTCTTTGAGTAAACTGGAAACACAGAGCTCTAAGGAAGTGTGAGGGAAAGAGGTGGGATAAGACCAGACTACACCCTTCCAGAGGGAGTTCCATCCTCTGTGGAGCCAGGAAAGTGGCGTGAGCCCCCCTGCCTTCACTCTGCATGGTCTGGCTGAAGGAGCCCAGCTTTGGGTACCTGTTCCTCACTGACTTCCTCGGGCCCTGGGGAGATCTTGTGAATCCAGTTCAGCCCCAGGGACTAGCCCTTGACAGAGCCCAGGGTACTGCTCCCCCCAGAGTCGGTCTGTTCTCTCCCCAGAGACACAATGTTCCATTCCCACTGCCTTCCCTGAAGTTTCGCCCCAACTGTGGACAGTGTGAGGCTGTTAGCCTGGCACACTCCAGTGGCCAAAATTTTCAAAAGAGAGGGAGGCCATTGGCCCTCCCTGTTCACTGCAGACTCAAAGCAGGCAGGATGCCTACCACTGTCTGGGGCTGCCACCTCTCCATTCCCTTTTTATCCTCCAGAACCTGTGTGTAGCTACTAAATAACTTATAAATATATCATTGTTTAGTTTCCTTTTGGAAAAAAGCTAATAATAGAATTATATGAATAGACTATTGGAAATTCTGAATATAATCTTAGATCATATATCTAAAATTAGAGGTGCTAGTCCCATTTTACATGGTGATGTTGATGCCTTCTCTTAGAATAATGGGGTCTATCTTTAAGAGGTACACATAAGGACACACTGGCAGTCATGCTGAGGAGAATGGCCAGGACCATGTGGGAGTTTTAAACCATTCCATGTGGAAAATGGCCAAAGAGCTGAAGTATTGAAAAGGAAACCTTAGAGGATATAAGATACTTGTTTTTCGATGGTTGATGATTTATCTTGTAGGAGAGATACTAAAATCAATCTCTCTTTACCCCTAGAGCTAGGTCATAAAAGAAATTAAATATTTCTGCTTAACAGAGAAAGACATTTCTTTGTTAATCCAAAGAAGAGCTGGGCTACACAGGGACGTGGTTATGTCCCATCTTTAAGACAGTGTCCTGTGCAGAGCGGAACAAGTCAAACGCGAGCATTCTTCACACCCTCCACGTTCCTTCCTCTCCCTTCTCCTCCCTTTCCTATGCTCCACCTGTGCTTCCTCATCTTCCCCCTCGAGGACCACAGGTGCATCCTCACCAGTCTCCTGGCGTCCATCTGCCCTTTCAATTTGTTCTCCATCCTACCTACCAAAAAAGTGTAGGCTTTAAAAACTCAAATCTAGCCAGTCACAGGGGCTCATGCCTGCAATCCCAGCACTCTGGGAGGCCTAGGCATGTGAATCACTGAGCTCAGGAGTTTGAGACCAGCCTGAGCTGAAGCGAGACCCCGTCTCTACTAAAAATAGAAAAACTAGCCAGATGTTGTGGTGGGCACCTCAGCTGCTTGGGAGGCTGAGGCAGGAGGATCACGTGACGAGCCCAGGAGTCTGAGGTTGCTGTGAGCTAGGTTGACATCGTGACAGTCTACTGAGGGCAACCAAGTAAGACTATCTCAATAAAAAAAAAAAAAATTCAAAGCTAAAATTTCCACCACATCCACCAGCCAGTTCTTTTCACCTCTTCCCATTTCTTGGGAAAAATAGAACCCAACAGTGCAACATCTGCCTGGCCCAGCCCCTCTTACCCTCACCATGCCCCACTTGGCTCTCATTGCTCTGATCACTCGGAACTTCTTTCTGTCCCTAGAAAGTACCTTGTCTTCCCTTCCAAGGGGAAGAAAATCCTTTCTATCTGGAATCTCTCCTTGCTGCCTCAGTCACCTGCCAAGTCACTGATCCTTGTAGTTAGAAGCTCAACGCACTACCTTTGAAGCCATCGTTGTTAACATTCACAGGCTCCCATACAGGCATGGTGATCTGCTGATTAGTGCCACTCTCCTGTTGTAACATTCTTTTTAGTGATTATTTGATTACTTCCTCTCATATGATTAGCGGTTAAAGGCCACTGCTGATGCCTAGTGGGTAGCCACACGTATTTACTGAATGGGTGAATTAGCAAGGCTCTTGTGGGTTTCATAAGAATCTAGATGATTTCTTGCAGGGAATAGCAAAAAACCATACAGGTGGCAAAAACAGATAGTAAGGTTCCTAGCAATCTTAAGAGTCTGTAAACTTTATTTGATTCAGTTTTTCTTCATTGCCATTATTATTATTATTATTTTTTTTTTTTTTTTTTTTTTTACTCAGGGTCTACGAAACTACCTATTAATGATGCTTGCGTTTTGCATCATCTTGACTGGAGCCCTATGCACTGCTTTTTCTAAACGCTAACCATCACCAGACCAGCAGGTGGCAGCAGTGATAAAGAGAATCCTCTATGGGACACTAGCGGAGCAAGCTCAGAACAGAGTTCATTTTCCTAACAGCAAATGGGTCTCAACCACTCTTGCAATGGGCGAATGATTTTTTTCTCCCACAAATGTGAGAAGAAAAACTGAGTTTCGGTCAAGATAAAATTGAAAAATTCTGAGTGTTCATGAAGGTAGGATTTCTCTAAGTGACCAAAACTTCTCCATTGTATTAATAATAGCGGTACATCTGAGGGCGCTCTTTTTACCGCAATGCGTGCTTCATGTTGCATAACCTAGAAAAACGGTATGGAGTTTTTATACAAAGAATTGACAGTGCAAATTTCTCATTTATGATTCTCATTAATGAAGTGAAGCAGAAAATACTCTGTAAGGGGGAGGGGAAAGAAAACTTACTTTATAATGGAATTAAACTCCAAAGATGTCTGGACCCTTTGCTAGATAAAGTAAATGTCACAATTGGTAACTAAAAGTTAAAAAACACATTTCATTATTTTTAGCAAAAACTTATTTCTACTTTAAATTAATATTGTATCATCAGATACGCATTTTAGCTCAAAATGCATTTGATTATCTCTGGATAAAATCTATCCTCAGGGAACAAAAATATGCCAATTAAGAATATGTGCATCGGGTGGCACCTGTGGCTCAGTGAGTAGGGCACGGGCCCCATATACCGAGGGTGGAGGGTTCAAACCCAACCCCGGCCAACCTGCAACAAAAAAATATACCAGGCATTGTGGCAAGTGCCTGTAGTCCCAGCTACTCAGGAGGCTGAAGCAAGAGAATCTCTTGAGCCGGAGAGTTTGAGGTTGCTGTGAACTGTGATGCAACAGCACTCTACCGAGAGCAACAAAGTGAGACTCTGTCTCTACACACACACACATACACACAAAGAATATGTGCATAATATAATGCATTTACAGGTATGCACACACACACAAATACACACACACACATATATATATATATATATGTATGTTGTGTTCCAAATGTGGGTGAAATTCTAGAGATGCTAAAGTGAAGTAAGTTCTTGCCGATCTTAATTTAAAGCGACCAACACTCTCTTGAAAGTACTTTTTGTGAAATATACTTTTCTAAAATGCTTTTAACAGGAGGTTTTCCTGTTTTCTTTCTGTTTTCCCTGGTGTTTAAAGTAGGCAAAAGAAAATGACAGACATGCTGGTAATATGTCTCTAAGAAAACTAACTGGACCTGCTAGAATAGTAGAATTTATGAGGATGGTTTGGAAACCCTTTAAATCACAGAACCCCTTTTCAAATGTAAATTTGACACTTCTCACCCCTTTTCAAATGTAAATTTGACACTTCTCACCTAACCGTAGTCTGTATTACTTCCTGTGCAGGAGAAACAAAACAGAAGCCAGCCTGCGGTGGGTTTAAACCCCATCTCGGCTTCATCTTAGTTATGTGCCTCTGGACAAGTTCCTAAGCCCCTTGTATCAGATTCCTCATCTGTAAAGTGGGGTAAATGATAGCACCTGTCTCATATGGGTATCGTGTGGTTGAAATTAAAATCTGTATGGTCCTGACTGTCTGGTACTTGGCAAACACTATGTTAATTACTATGCGTTTTCAAAGAAAACAAAAGTGTCTAAGGACTGGAAAATGCCCTGGAAGAACTACTACCCGCTACACCTTCCCATGGAAACAATTACTACTCTTCCGTAAGAATGCTATTTTAAATTATACTGGAGTTTCTGTGCAATTATTGAATTGCTACTACAAATAAATATTTGATTGTAAAATGAGTCATTAAGTCATGCTGATAAACTTTGAATAAATTGCCATGATATGAAAGCCATTTGTCTCCTTTTAATTGTATTTTAGACTGAACGTATTTTATATTGGAGAGCTTTTAATTATTCTTCAGCTAAGAGTGCCAGTTTATATGAAAATTTTAAAGGTGAAGTAAAGAAGTTACAGAAGCAAAACAAACAAAAATCTGTTACAGCTACATAGTTTCTGCTACCAGACAAGTCTATTTCAAAATGGTTAGCAAACAAGCAAATTATTGCTTAGAGGTCACTCTAAATGGGCAATTGCCAAATATCCATTTGTTTGCTAATCTTAGGAAGTGAATACCTAATTCCCTTGAAGTTTTGAGGTTCTATTTTTTCTTGTTTAATATGGCCAAATTCTTGTGTTCATTTAATTTTTATAGGTGTGGCTTTCCGTCTTACTTTATCTGAAATGACTCTACTGAAGAGATTCTGCCACCTTGTGTACAGACATAGCACTACATTAGGTACACGGAACAGCCCAATAAGGCCAGCATCCAGATTATGGGAATTTTGTGTTATAGGAACATAAAATCCTAAGAAGTCTTAAAGGAGTAATAGCAGCGCATTTCCCCGAGCTACCAAATCTCCTTCTAGTCCTGTTGTACGGATTTATTTGTACTTTTACTAACTACTTGACCGATACCTCTCAATATTGACAGAGCTGAAAAACTCATTGAATGACAATGACAAGTTACAGAACATGCATAGCATGATACCATTTAGGTAAATTTTTAGTAACCAAAACAATATATATAATTCTATCAATACATATATATCAGACTCATAATAATGATTGTTTCTTGTGAAGGTGCATGAGATCAGAAGAATGGCAATATTGGGTTCAAGGTTAACTTTAGCATTATCTGTAATATTCAATTTTTTATGAATGTATATATATATATGTGTGTGTTCTTCCGTATGTGTTAAATAATCAATAGAATGAAAGCTCCAAAGCATATATTTAAATGTTAAAGTGATTAATTTGGATAAAGAGATTATTAGTGAATGTTTTTTTCCCCCTTTTTTCTTTTTAAATTTTCAAAACATCACATGCACACATACATAAACATACACACGGAGAGGAAGATCAAGACAAAGTTGGGAAATTTTCCAACTGAAGAGTCCTACTCCTTAGAGGCAGATGCCACAAACTCACTTTCCTAGCCTCCCTTGCAGCTGGCATGTAAGTAATACATGTTTACATATTAAAATGCAAAGTGAATTTCCATTTTTTTGCAAGTGTTTCTGGTTAATTTTGCTCTAGATTTTTTGTAATTATGACACACTTTCATATGTGAAAGATTTAAGAGAATTTTAAGACAACTGAAGTTATTTTAAAATTAAAGAATATTACCTTTCACTCCTTGAAAAAGAGAAAGAAAATAAAAGAATAAGTATTTATTGAATTTTATGAACATTTTATAATTAATCTGCTTACATGGAATTCTTTTTTTGGTGAAAAATATTAACACCTGGATGTCATAACATCACATTATCTCTCTCTCTCGCTCTTCTTTTTATTTTATTTTATTTTATTTTATTTTATTTTATTTTACTCTCACTTTATACCTCCAAGAGTTTGCTGCTCAGGTCTATTTTCATTTCAGTTCTAAAGACTACAGTCAACTCCCATATCTGTAGATTCCTCATCTGTGGATTCAACAGCCATGGATTGAAAATATTCAGAAAAATAATTGCATCTCTACTGAGTAGACATTTTTTCTTGTCACTATCCTATGAATGATACACTATAACAACAATTTACATATCATTCATGTTGTATTAGGTATTATAAATAATCTAGAGATGATTTAAGTATGTATATGGAAAAATGTACATAGGTTATGTGCAAGTGCTGTGGCATTTTATGTAAGGCACATGAGTCAATTTTGGTATCCACAGGGATCCTACAACCAACCAACCACAGGTACTGAAGGATGACTGTATTTCTTTCTCTAATAATAAAATGTCTAACACAATGCATGCTAACAAGATCTATGAAATCAAACAAAAATCACAATTTTCCAACGGAAAATTTTCTAGCAAGGCCTCATGAAGTCAATTGCTGAAAATGAACTGGAAAGGAAGGTGAGAATATTTTCTTAGGTGGGGAAGTGGGCTATAGCGAGTTAGAGCCCAATTTACTAGAGCATTCCACGTGGCTTTCTAAAGAGGCTAATTGGTCTTGCAAAGACAACAAATGTGTTTTTTTATTTTCTCTTTGCAACAAGATACTTGCAAACACTGTTTCTAACTCACTTGTTCTTTATTTAACTATTGAATTTATAAATATTTCTTTTACATCAATCATAATTTCTTGAGTACATGAAACACCCCTCAAGTAATTTTTTATTTTTTATTTTTTTGGTCTGGAGCCAGGTTTCAACCTGCCAGTTGAAACCTGGCGCCCTACTCTTTTGAGCCAAGGGAGCCGCCCCCCTCAAATAATTTTTTTCAACAAAGAAGTATTTATTATCTCCTTTTCTCCACAAGTACTTGAGAATTATATTGGTTTCATTTGCATGTAACAGCTAAAATTACTGTGACCTCACTAAAAGTAAAAATGGTTTAACACACTTTTTCTGTTTCAAGAAAACAATGCCTGATATAGATGGGGGGGAAAGGGCCTTTAAAAAAAATAAATCATGTATCCTGAAGATCCTCTTGTAGTTTGTCTAAAATTTATTAACCAATAATTCTTTTAAAAACAGATTCCATTAGCTTAACAATCATGGCTTTAGACACTCTTTAGTTTCCCTTCCTCTTAGATAAGATTTATTAAGACACCCAATCATCGAACTGCCCCACTTTCTAATAGCATCAATCCAGAGCAAAGCCTGCTTCCTAAACCCACCCCAAATTCTCTAATACAAGCCCCAATTCTAACAGGGCTTTTCTAACACCCTTCAGCTACCAACATTCACAAAATAGAGAAAAGAGGAACATGTTAAAGAGCATGACAAGAAAAATATCAGCAAAATATTCAAGTATGGGAAACTAGCAGACAAATGGTGACCTGCTTCCTTTAGCAAATTAGAGATGAACAGTAGAACCTCCACAGTAGAACCTCCATCATGGACCACCTCCCTGCACTGGCCACCTCCAGTCGACCTGATTTTCATAGACCAGACATGCGCCACATGTACACATCAGTACGGTAGGCCTGGTTCCTTACCTTGACCGCCTCCATATGCTGCCCAGTTTGTTACAGTCCCCTGGGTGTCAACTTACAAAGCTTATATTGTCTATAAACATACACAGCTGACCCTTGAACAACACAAGTTTGTGGCACTGACCTGCAGGATAAATTTTTTTTTTCTTTCAAAAATAGTGATCTTTAATACTTTCCTTTTTTTCTCTTAATTTTTTATTAAATTATAACTGTGTACATTAATGCATTTATGGGGTACAATGTGCTGATTTTATATACAATTTGGAATGCTTACATCAAACTGTTTAACATAGCCTTTACCTCAATTATTATGTTAAGACATTTATACTCTTAATATATTTGACATGTACCCTTGCAATATGCACTGTAGATTAGGTGCCACTGATTACCCTTCCTCCAGCCGGCCTCCTCCCTCCCCTCCCCTCGCCCTCTTCTTCCCTCCTCAGTCCTGGGCTATAGATGTGTTTTATCTTTCGTATGAAAGTGTGGGTGATTATATATTGGTTACATAATAGTACTGAGTACATTGGATACTTCCATTCTTGAGATACTTTACTAAGAAGAACATGTTCCAGCTCCATCCATGTAGACATAAAAGAAGTAAAGTCTCCATCTTTTTATGGCTGCATAATATTCCATGGTGTACATATACCACAGTTTATTAATCCACGCATGGGTTGATGGGCACTTGGGCTTCTTCTATGTCTTGATAATTATGAATTGGGTTACAACTCTTAACTCCTCAACTACTTAGCTACCAACAGTCTGCTGCTGGCCTGGAGCCTTACCAACAACCAGCAGTCAAGTAACACATATTCTGTATGTTTTATGTATTACATATTGTATTCTTATTGTTGGTAGGTTCCAAGTCTCAAGCCCTGCGTTGGGCACCAAATGTTGGGGTCCTGCCCCAGCGGCAGGGTCTGCTAAGACCTGTGGAACTGGCACAACCGACTAAAGAAATATAAAGTTAGGAACGACAATAAAGAGACACGAGACACAGAATAGAATTTTCAAAGGTGGGAGCTCAGGGGACCACGGCCTGTTCGTGGGTTCAGGCGGGTGGCTCCAGTCTTAGTTCCACAGCTTTTATTGAAACCTCTCTGTCCAGATGGTGAGCTGAGGGAGGGAACAAAAGACGAAGTAGTTTCTTTGAGTGAGCTCTCAGCTCCTATTTTTATTATTATTAATGTTAAAGATTTGAATAGTTTTGGAGCATCTGAAACTTGAGCCTTGTGTGGGGGCAGCCTCCTGTCTGGAGTCACACACACAGATTCTTAGGGAGGTGTTAAACTCCGCTAGTTCACTGTGGAGCGAAACACCACCGGTGTTAATCTCCTCTGAGGAATTGGTGGGAGAGAGGCTTTTTCCTCTTATTCCTACTACAGAGGAGTTTTCTCTGTGATAAGGCGTGTTTAGCTTTACTGCCCATATCTCAGAGCTCAAGTTATTCCCTTGGTTTCTGTCCTACCCCAGTGCAAATTTCCACAGTGGGTAGCTCCTTTTTTGTTTAGTGGGCAGGAAACATCTTAGAAGATGTATCTTTTCTAGGACACTGTCATAGCCTCTTCTATGACCATTATGCTCCTCAGAGTGCCACAGATTCAGCAGGGTACTGGTGTAAGCTGTATCCCCAACAGGCCAGAGTGTCAGGAAAGACCGGAAATTTGTTCAGATAAGAAATTTAGCAATGACTAGCTAAAAAGTAAACTAGCTGACTTTTCTGTGTTCCGATTCCTTCAGCTTAGTTTTTTTTTTTTTTTTTTTTGCAGTTTTTGGCTGGGGTTGGGTTTGAACCTGCCACCTCTAGCACATGCGGTGCCCTACTCCTTTGAGCCACAGGTGCCGCCCTCAGCTTACTTTTAATTTTCCCTTTTTCTGAGGGTACCCTCCCCTGTCAAGAATGGGATCTTTGCTCCCCATTCTTCCTATACTATAATCAAGTAAAAATCAAGAGAAAAGAAAATGCTGTTAAGAAAATGATAAGGAAAATAAACTTACAGTACCGTGCTCTATTTGTCAATGCTAAAAGTTTAGGTCCTCTGTTCACGAGACAATTCACTTCTCTGAAGTGGTGGCAATCACAGCTGCAGACCTCAAGCTATGGTACATATCATGCAATTCCACTTGTTCTTGTGGTATCGTGACTTTTCTCTGCTTCTCGGGGCACTTCCATTGTCATACGGGTCCCATGGGGGTTATTCGAGTTTTACAGAACTGCACTAAAAAATATGAAAAATACTCAAGAAGCTCTGAAGATCACTCTTTACTGCTCTATGCAACTTACAGGAGAGACAAAGTGCTCGTGTAGAGATGATTAGTGTCACACAAACACACCACTTGATCTGACCTCAACAGCAATGGGAGGTGGCTACAATAACAGTACAATATTTACTACAGTTAATTTTAGACAGTTATGATTTAATGCTGCATATTTACATTTGTTTCTTTTAACTGTAAATGGTCCCAGATATGATTTAAAAATGTGTAAGTTTTGACAAATTTTAACTTTTTCGAATAGATTTGTGTATGTTTTATGTTACTAAGTGATAAAATAGACTAGTATCTGCATGTATTTTATGTACTTAAAACATACTTGCCTTTTAAAAAAGTTTTTTTGAAATAAGGCTATGTTGTACCTGCAAGATTTTTCAAAATTGTCACAAACCTCCAAAGAATTTTCCAGTGTATTTATTAAAAAAAAAAAAAAAAAACATGGGGGTTACAGGGGGTGGTACACCTTTTGGGGGTGGAACACTATTATGGAAGGGTCTTTATCTGAAAAAAGCAATCAATGTAACAAAGATTCATGTATAAGTGGACCCTTTCAGTTCAAACCCATGGTGCTCAAGGTTAAACTGTATATATGTGCACACTTATGTGTCTGTGTTTGTGCCTGTATTTATAGATGGTGTTTAGGTGCATATGTTTACACCAATACATGTGCATAGGGACTTGCATATGTGAATGGGAAGCTTGACGTGAGAGGGGCACCCTGGATTTTCCAGTTCATCACATCATAATCTCAAGAGTCTTGGAGTCAGAGAAGCAGACATGATGGTAGAAGCAGAGATCTGAAGGTCTGAACCCACACATTATTGACTTTGAAGATGGAAAGAGGGGATTATAAGTGAAGGGCTACAGACAGACTCTAGGAGCAGAAAAAGGCAAGAAAAGAGATTCTCCCGCGGGCCTCCAGAAAGGGGCACCTTGGTGTTAGCCCACATGAGACTTCTGACCTACAGAACTGTGTGATAATACACCTGCATTGTTGTAAACTACTAAATATGTGGTAATTTGGTACATTGCCAAGAGAAATAGTGTTACATGACACTTTTTAATAATCATTTGAAATGTAAATTTAAAAGACTGAATTCTTAGAGAACCTCAGAAAGTTTCAAGCTCTACATATCACTTCTTCATCTCTTTGCTACACCCATTTTTCCTTTTCTTTGGGGCACATTAGACCAGCTTTTGTTCCAGATATACAGAAAGAAACAAACTTGGTGCTTTGTCGAATTGTTTTATGATGCTCACTGTTGGAGTCAAAGAAGGTTTTAAATCTACGAACAGAGACTCATTGATGATAGTAATAAAATTCCTGACTCAAGAGCCAAAAACATGAGAGGATCACCCTGGTCTTGCTTCTTGTAGGTACCATCACTTGTAGGTACTATAACTTCCTTATGCATCAGTGTCCTCATTTGTAAAATGCTTGTTTTCAACTAATAGAAATACAACACTTTGTGGTCTGGTTGCATTCTGGTGGTGTTGGGTGAACGTGCTGTCTCTGCCTGCTCATGTCCTGTTCCTGAAAGGGGCGATGAGCCAGGACTCAGCAGGCAGGTGGAAGGAGTCACTCCTTTGCCAGGTCTGCATTAAGTGGTCTGACACAGCTGTTTTTTGAAATCATAAGTGTGGGCACTTACAACCCTTTGAGGAAGGGCCAATACTCATAAAATTGCGAAAGTCTTTTTTTAACATGATCCTCTCAAAATAAGTCCACACTTCCCTGCTCCTTGCTCTGCTCAGGTGCCCTCCCTTCAGCCACTCTTCACCCAGTTGCTGTGTTAGGACCACTTGCCTAGCTCAACACATCTCACCAGGCTTATAAAAGTGTCCAAGTATTTCACATGTATAAATGCATTTACTAGTTCAGAGTCTCCTCTCTTAAATTTAAGATTTGGGACCGCTCCAAGGAGGAGTCATTCAACTTTAACAAGTAGGGAGAATGATGTAGTCAGGTAGTTGCATTACCTTTAGTTATTAATGTATATTAAATAAGCATTCATTTCAATCATCCATAAATACATTTTCAAATTTGACCACCAGGGGGAGATATAGGGTTAATTATGATAGTCTGGGACAGTTCATATAAAATGTAAACTTTGGTTTTTAGTTTGAGGGAGCTCTCACTTCCCAGAGAGTGCTTTCTCTCCTCCCTACCCCACACTTTTTCTCTCGACTTTCTCCCTCTCTCTCCCTCCCTCCTTCAATCTCTCCTGTGTCTCTCCTCGGAAATGACCATATCTTGCCACTTATTTATTTTATTTAATTTAATTTTATATCTGAACTAGGACAGGAAACTGTCTTTGGTGTCATATGCTATCAATCTAATTTTCAAGTGACATCTGCTTTTCAGTCATTGGGTTTTTATGACTCCTTTACTTCATTATCTGGACTTTATCATTTAATTTCTTAGCAGTCAAAGACATCACACAATAATTTCATTTTTAGAGACACTTACAGGCGAGTATGTTCTTGCTGTTGGGGATCTGGTATCCCAATTCCCCAAACCCAGTTGACCTGGTTAGATTACTTGGCTGAGCTAGAAAGTGCAACAAAGACATCAAGGTAAAGGAAAATAAATATTTTCAAAGGCTGCAAGTCTTTCTTTGGCCTTTTTGCCCTCCAGGCAGTATTGCCCTTTTCAGTTGGTCATTGATTGTCTCTTTCTATTGGCCATTGGTTACCTAGGTTACTTCATACCCAAATTCTGTGGGCCCTCCAGACCCTGGTTCAGCAAGCCAGGTTTTCCTCCCATCACCCCCACACACACACACCCAATGAAGCTCCTTTTTCAGTGTCCCTTCTCACTTGCCCTGGAATATTAATATTTAGGACATAGAAGAATTCTCTGTCAGCACTACCAAAGTCAGCCAGCACTGATGCATAAATAGTAAGCTAAAAGCCATGTTCTTCTCTGACCCCAGACCAAAGACATCATCACTAAATCACTAGGCTGAGTGGCCTCAGGTTTCTCTAAGATGCTCTGATAATTCTTTGTCTTCATTAGACTTTTCAGGTCACAGAGACCTGGAACTATTTGCCCTGCAATTATGAAGAATTTTTGGCAACCGAGAGACTGAAATGTTTTTTCAGAAGCCTACTAAGTCAATCATTTGCTGCAATCTGATGTTCACTGAATCCGGATTCCTATGTGTTTGTACCATCTCTGAGAAAGGTGCATTCCTGTATCCCGGGTACAGAATGACGCCTTCCTAAGGGTAAGGTTTGACCTAGAGTAGCAAATGAGCCTTATTTCAGCTCTGAAATGCCCAGTGGAAAATCAGCATAAAACAAATTCTACAAAAAGGAATGTTGGACATCTAAAATGCTCAAATTATAAGGTCTTTTCCAGAATTTTCATTTCTCTTCACTTACACGTTAAGTCACTCAGGGTCTTGTCCCTTAACTTAAGTCATGTTGATCATGGTGCTTGTTACTAAGGACCTGAGATCTGAAATTCAAAATCATGTGACATATGTGCAGCATTGCTTGTAAAATCATGAACTTTAACCCAAGAATGTGATGTATTTCTTAAATATGATGTAAGAAAATATATAAAATAAATTTCACAATAGATTTCAACAGGCATCTGTGCATTTTGCAGGGAATGGGGACAATGCAAAGCAGCATGGTATTGGATGCTTTCACATAATGGGGACTTTCTACAGACACCAGGCTCTGTGTGAGATTTTATGTAAATGTAGATCTCCTTTTCACGGCTATGCAGAAATTCTAAATGCCTATTCATTGCCTAATGTCAGTGCTTTGTGAGACTGAGTTTTCCTCCTGAAACTATGTTTCAAGATCATAAATCAAAGGAAGAAAATGTGATTTTCCTTAGCTTTTGTGTGTTTTTTCTAAGTTCTACAGCCCCAGCTGCTTGACTTACTGTTCATTCAGGCAAACTTTTCTTTGGAAGAGGCTATAAGAAATGCAGCAGGGCCAAAATGGCCCGTTCTTAAGCAGTTTACTTGCCCATGAGACAGAAAAGCACATCAACAAAAATTGTATTTGTATTGGTTGAAGTTCAAAATTATATTTTGACAGAAAATTCTTTATAGAACACGATTGTGGCTTTTGTATTTTTTTAATGTTATTTATGCTGTCCGGTTAAATGCTCTCTGGAATGACCATAGATTTTTTAAGGTAGGTTTATTTCTTTATCAACAAAACAAATTTGTTTTAAAAAACAAGAAAAACAGAAGTATAATACTGAAAATTGAATAGCACTCTCCAAATTTCTCCATTTCTTTCTTTTACACACACACAGTCTTAGAGATTGTTTTCTGCATTTTTTTGCTAAAATTTAAAATGCTGCCATTGATATCTTTACATACATGTTTAATGTACTTATGTATATATGTTAACAACACTACTTCTTAGAATTGTGTAATGCTATAGACACATTTTAAATGTCAGTAGATGCCACCATAATACTCTGTAAAATGCTGCAACTGAATTTTAACCTTGATAACATTTTCTACATATTTGCCAAAGTGATTGTTTAAATTATTTTTGAATGTGATACTTTAAAATGGCATCTAAGCATATAAGTATTTTCCTATGTCAATTTGTGAGCAGAACTATTCAATTATTTCTGTGTATCAACTCCTTGTATTTTCCTTTTTGTAAATTTTCTGTTCATAGTTCTTGACAATTCTTCTAGGAATTTGGGAGATTTAAGCATAATTTTTAAGATTCCTTTGTATATTGAAAAATAACCCCTTTGCCTGTGATGTAATTTTTGATAAATATTCGCCCATTTTTGTATTAGTTTTCTTGATGGCTACCATACATTTAATTTTTATATAGTAAAATGAATAAGATGTTCCCTTTTAACACAGGTTTTGGTCATACTCCCAAGATAATTATTTTTATTTATTACTATCATTATTATTATTATTTTTTGAGACAGAGTCCCTTTCTGTTGCCCTGAATAGAATGCCGTGGTATCATAACTCACATCAGCCTCAAACTCTTGGGCTTGAGGAATCCTCTTACCTCACCCTCTCAAGTAGCTGAGACTACAGGTATGCCCCAGCATGCTTGGCTGGTTTTTCCATTTTTAGTAGAGATGGGGGTGTCTCTCAGGCTGGTCTCCAACTCCTGAGCTCAAGCAATCCACTCGCCTTGGCCTCCCAGAGTGCTAGGATTGTAGACATGAGCCACCTCTCCAGGCCAATAATTATTATTTTTTTAATTTCTACCATTTTTTCCTAATACTTTTACTTTTGTGTTTTATATTTAAATGTTTAATCCATATGGAGTTAATTTTAAAATAAGAAATGAAGATTTGCCTTTATTATTATTCCAAACTCCTTGTCCTTTATCACACACAATTTGTTGAATAACTCTGCTTTTCTTCAGTTCTAAAATGAGTTTAAAGTATTTCAAATACTTATAGACACTTGCATCAATTTCTGGACTATGTGATTATTTTTTGTGCGGAAACTTAGTTATAAATACTGCGTCTTAATGATGTGTCTTAAAAGTGTTTAATTTATCCATTATCATCATTCTTCTGTTTTAGGTTACTCTAGATTATTGTTATTTTTTCACCTTTTCAGATGAATTAAGAATAAGGCTATCAAACAAACAAATAAACAAACACAATGGTAACTGAACATTTGTTAGTTTTCTAACTGGATATCCTCTGAGTTTGCAAATTTAATTTAGGGACAACTGACATCTTTCAACTATTGAATATTCCTGTTCCAGCAAACTCACTATTTTTCCATATTTTTGTTAGTTTTTCTCATTATGTTATCCTGTGGTTTTCTATTTTATTCTCACTCTTGTCTTAAAGTACCAGTTCTTGGTTCTATTTATCAATTCTACTGTTTATCTAACTTTTCATATTTCGGTATTAATCGGTTTTATCCATCTTTTTTTAATTGCATTGCAAAGGTTTTATTTAATTCCTTGGTTAGTGAGGAAGCCTGTAGGGTTTGACATCTAGTTGAAGGGGAGATTTCAATGAATATGTATACAGGCAATCAAGGAAAACTGACATATATTTACAAATACGGAATCTGCAAAACTGATCCATAATCGTTGGTCAGTAATCAAGTATATCTCCACCAGGCACACTTCATTTGAATTTCTAAAGGTAAGTATCATTTTTGCTACTTAGTTTTTTGCAACTTACAGAGTGGTAAAATAGTTCAAAGACAGTGAAAAGCACAGGTCCAAATGGAAACAGATAAACTGGAAGATTTTTCATACTGGAAAATTCCCTGTCTTACAGTCGAGTAAAATCACAGGAAGAAATTGACTTTAGGCAAATGTTGTTACAGGAATGTGTAACGAGGGCTTTAGGGTTTAGTGAATTTTTACATCTGGCTGGGAAAGCTCTTCCAGTCATGTCTCTTTCCCTTGCAGCACTTATCCCAGCAAAAATCATGAAACCACAGAAACCATACCAGCGTTTTTCTGTCATCTAACAGCATATACACGTTGGCCAGTTCAGCATCTCATTTGTCATTCGAGACTCAGTGAGGCACCCCCCAGTACTGTCATCGTTCACATTTTTAAGACTTTATTATTTTTTTTTCCCCCCACAGTTTTCGGCAGGGGCCGGGTTTGAACCAGCCACCTCCTGGGGCCAGCGCCCTATTCCTCTGAGCCACAGGCACTGCCCTCTAAGACTTTATTTTTTAGAGTAGTTGTAGGCTCACAGCCCAACAAGCAGAAGGTAGAATTTTTCCACATATTCCCCGTCCTCACACATGCAAAGCATCCTCCATCATCAACGTCTCTCAGTAGAGTGACACATTTGTTAAAACAGATGAACCTACAGTGACAAATCATAATCATCCAAAGTCTGTAGTCTACATTAGCCTTGGCTCTTGCTATTATTGTACATTCTATCGGTTTGACAAATGTACAATGGTGTGCGTTTACCACAATAGTATCTACCATATCACTGCCCTACATAACTCTCTGTGATCTGCCTATTCATCCCTTTCTCGCCTCTTAGCCTTGGCAACAACCAGCGTTTTTATTGTGTTTACAGCTTTGTTTTTCCCAGAAAGTCATATGGTTGGAATCCTACAGTATGTAGTCCCTGAAGACCGGCCTCTTTCACTTGCTAATATGTATTTAAATTACCTCCATGTCTCTATACAGCCTGACAGTTCGTTTCTTTTTAGTACTAAATAATATTTCATTGCCTGCTGTATCATGGTTTATTCATCCATTCACATATTAAAAGATATCTTTGGTGTGGAGTTAGGTTTATAGAGTAGTTTAGGCCAGGCATCTCTGGGGACCTGTTGATCCAAGTCCAGGATCCTCAAAACCCCTATTGTGCCTATACATCCCACTCAAGCCTCGCAATAGCCTGGTGGGTTACACAGGACATCTGGCACCCGGCAGCTCAGAGCTAACGTTCCAGATGTCTTGACCACAGTCCGGGACCCTGCCCCTTCAGGTGCCACAGACTGTGGATTGACACGTTGAGTCTGAGAATGGAAGAACACAATGGTTAGCAACTAAAGATTACTATGGCCTGAGTCCCCCTCAGGTATAGATGGGAATCACAGAAGCAAGTTAGGAAAGTTAAAGTTTATCTGCCAATTTGTAAAGTGTGTGTTGTAATCCCATGATGTGCTTGCATGATTTTCCCTCTTTTGTTTCCACTTTTTTTGTTGTCTTTGGGTGTTAATGATTGCTTGGGATGCGCACCTTTGAATTATTAAAATTAACCGTCTGGGGATTTTTTTGGATATTTTTGTTTTTATGATGTCAATATGATTTATGGTTTTTGACTAATAAAGAGACCTTTGGGGGGAAGGACAGGGGCTGCCCTTGCTAGATGCTACTAACGATGGTACGAGAGAACTGAGTCTAAGTCCTTTCTCACATGGACTGGCCCCCTGCACCCCCGTGCAGTTCCTGGCAAAGGTTGTGGAGGGATGCAGGCCCCCATACTTTGGCAATAATGAATAAAGCTACTATACACATCAGAGCACAGGTTTTTGTGTAGATAAAAGTCTTTAGCTCATTTGAGTAGATACCAAGGAGTACAATTGCTGAATCATATCATAAGAATAAGTTTATTTAAAAAGAACTGCCAAACTGGCTTCCAAACTGCCTGTACCATTTTGCATTCCCAGCAGCAACGAATGTGAGTTCCCAGTGCTCCACATCCTCACGGGTATTAGGTGTTATCTGTGTTCTGCTTGTGGCCATTCTAATAGGCATGTAGTAACATCTCACCATTGTTTTAATTTGCATTTCCCTGGTAACATTTGTTGTGAAGCATCTTTTCATATGCTCATCTGCAAACTGGATGTATTCTCTAGCAAGTTATTTGATCAGGTGTTTGGCCCATATTTTAGTTGTGGTGTTTGGTTTCTTTTTGTTAAGTTTTCATATATTTTTTTCTTTTTTCCTTTTTTATTGTTTGGGATTCATGGAGGGTACAAAGAATTAGGTTGCACCAATTGCATTTGGTAGATAAAGTCTCTCTTATAATTGTTCCTGCCCCCCGCCAAGAGGAGTGCCATACATCATAACCCCCATCCCCTTCCTCCCTCCCCTCTTTCTGCTCCCTCCTTCCCCTACCCCCCACCTTGTATTAGCTCATCTATTGCCTCCATACTAAAATTAAATACATTGGATTCTTGCTTTTCCATTTTTGGGAAGCTTTAATAAGAAAAGTGTGTTCCAACTCAATCAGATTATCACAAAAGATGTAAAATCTCCATTTTTTTCCATGGTGCACATATACCACAGCTTGTTAATCCTTTCCTGGGGTGGTGGGCATTTAGGCTGTTTCCACATTTTGGTGATTGTAAATTGAGCTGCAATAAACAGACAAGTGCAAATGTCCTTATGATAAAAGGATTATTTTTCTTCTGAATAGATGCCTAGTACTGGGGTTGCAGGATCAAGTAGGAGGCCTAATTTCAGTTCTTTGAGGGTTCTCTATACTAGTTTGCAGTCTGACCCACAATGTAAAAGTGACCTTTTCTCTCCACATCCATGCCAGCATCTGCAGCTTTGAGACTTTGTGATGTGGGTTATTCTCACTGGGTATAGGTGATATCTCAAGGTGGTTTTGATTTGCATTTCTCTGATGATGAGGGAAGATGAGCATTTTTTCAAATGTTTCTTAGCCGTTCCTCTGTCTTCATCAGAGAACTTTCTGTTCATATCTCTTGCCCAATGGTAGATGAAATTGTTTACTATTTTTTTGTTGATTAATTTGAGTTCTCTGTAGATTCTAGTTATGAACCCTTTGCCAGATTCATGCCCTGTTCTTTGTCAGACACGTGTATTATAATTACCCTCTCAGGTTTTGACTTCTCCTTTCATTCTCTTAACAGTCTTTTGCACAGTGGAAATTCTTCATTTTAATTAAGTCTAGCTTATAAATCCTTTCCTTCATGGTTCATGTCCTTGGTGTTATTTCTAAAAAGCCATCACTGAGCCTCAGGTCCTCTAGGTTTTCTTCTATGGTAACTTCTAGGAACTTCATAGTTTTACATTTAGGTCTATGATCCATTCTCAGTAAATCTTTGTGAAAATTGTAAGGTCCATGTCTAGGTTCATTTTTTTTTTTTTTTTTTTTTTTTAAATAACCAGTTGTTCTAGAATCATCTGGTATTGCCTTTGCTCCTTTGGCAAAGATCAGTTGACTACATGTAAGGGGGTCTATTTATGTACTCTCTGTTTTGTTCCATTGTGTATTTTTTTTTCTTTCCAGCATTTTGCTGGCTTGATTATTGTAGCTTTATTATAAGTCTTAAAGTCAGGTAGTATCAGTCCTCTTAATTTGTTGTTGTTCTTCAATATTATACTGGCTATTCTGGCTCTTTTACTTCTTCATATAAACTTCAGAATCAGTTTGTCAATATACACAAGATAAGTTGCTACGGTTTTGACTGAAATTGCATTGAATTTATAGATCAAGTTGGAAAGAACTTTGACAATATTAAGTTTTCCTATCCATGACACGGGATAGCTTTACAAACACATAGTAGCACTAGAAGGGTTTTTGTTTGTTTGTTTATTCTTTTGGACTTCCCACATAGAATGACCATGCCTTTTACAAAAACAGTTTTATTTCTTTCTTCCTAATTACTATATTGTTTATTTCTTTTTCTTGTCTCAATACATTAAGTAGGAGTTCCAGTATAGTGTTGAAAAGCAGCACTGAGAAAGGACACTTTTGTTTCTGATCATAGCAAGAATACTTCAAGCTTCTCGTCATTAATTATGTTGTCAGCTATAGGATTTTTGTGACTATTCTTTATCAAGTTAAGGAAGCTCCCCTCTATTTTTACTTTACTGAGGGTTTTACCATGAATGGGTTTTGGATTTTGTCAAATGCTTTCTATCTTCTATTGATATGATTTTATAATTTTTATTTTCTATCCTGTTGATGCAATGTCTTATTTGTTTGATTTTCATGTGTTGAATCAGCCTCATATACCTGAGATTAAATTATCTTGGGCTGTAGCATATTATTATTTCTATTTGTTGAATTTAATTTGCTAATATTTTGTTGAAGATCACTGTATCTATCTTTATGAGAGAAAAGCAGTCTGTGGTTTTTGTAATGTCTCATAATGTCTTTGTCTGTTTTGATAGTAGGGTAATGCTGGCCTTACAGAAGGACTTAGGAAGTGTTCCTTCTGCTTCTATCTTCTGAAAGAGATTATAGAGAATTGGTATAATTTCTTCCTTAAATGTTTAGTAAAATGCACCAGTGTATCCATCTGGGTCTGCTTTCTGCTTTGGAAAGCTACTATTAACTGACTGAATTTCTTTACTATATATGGGCCTATGTAAATAAATATTCACATCTATTTTATCTTGTGTGAACTACGGCAATTCAAGGAATTGGTTATCTCATCTATGTTGTCAGATTTATGGTCATAGAGTTGTTCATACTATTCCTTGATTATCCCTGTAATATCCATGGCTCAGTAGTAATGTCCTTGCTTTCAATTGTGATGTTAGTAAGTTTTCTTCCCTCTCTTATTTTTTTCTTAGTTAGCCCAGCTATAGGTCTATCAACATTAGTGACCTTTTGAAAGAACCAACTTTTTTTCATTGATTTTCTCTACTGGTTTATTGGGATTTTTTTTTCTTAGTTTGTGATCAACCTGTGTTAAATACTTTATCCAATATTCTATTTTTTTTACAAAATATAAGTACTTAAGTCTAATAATTTTTCAAGTATAGTTTTAGACAAGTCACATTAGTTTTACATTTTCACTTCTGAAATATTCTGTTCTGTAAGTTTTAATATCCTACTTTACATAAGAATCATTAAGATAGCATTTACAAGTGGTTGGGTTTTTTAAATTTTTATTTCGATAATTTCTATTTTTCCTATAATTAATGTAGTACATAATCTCATTTATTAAAATTTATTGATGGCCCCTGTGTACATTAATTTGTATAAATTCTTGTATATGCTCAATGAAAGCATGAAAATAAGATATTTTAAGTGTTCTTGGGTTATTAAATTCAGCACATACCTATTACATTACCCTTATTAATTGTCTTTTTCATATCCTTTAGCACCATTTTTTCCAGTTTAATCTTTCACTTCATGTTTCCAAAAAGCATTTCTTTATTTGCTTTTGTATTTCCTGGAGGTTTGCTTCTTGAATTTTAACATGATATTAATTAGTCCAGAAAAATTTATTCCAGTTAGATCTTCAATACAGAAGGCGATATATAATTATATAAAGTTCCATCATTTGTCTTTTGTCATTTTTTTATTTATTTATTTATTTTAGTTAACTTAACATTAAGTGAAACTACAAGATAAATTGCTTGTGAATAGGAAATACTTGAGTTTGGTTTTTGATTCAATGTGAGTCGTTTTATTTAATACGTTTTTCCTATTTATATTTATCCTTAAAAACTATATGTTTGGTTTTAATCTTCCACTTTATTTTATGTTTTCATTTTTAATTACCTTTTTTTTTTATTCTTTTTTCTTTTTCACATGATCAGTATTTTCTAATCTTCAGTCTTCCTTGTAATTTAAAAAGGGCATGGACTTCTCTTAGTTTTTCTAATACACTGCTTCTAAAAGTGTCATTCATAGACGAATACCGTAGCCTTAAGTTATTACACAAACAGACCCCAGACCTACTAAGTCAGCATTTCAGAAGTAGAGAAGAGGTGGGCTTCCTCTTTGACAAAGTTGCCAGGGAAACTTGTGAATCCCACCAAGTTTTATTGTGCCAAGTTTCAAACCTATTGAAACTATGTGCAACAAACCCACAGAACAACCCAGGTTTGAACATTTGAAGGAGTAGTAAGATAAACACCTGCACTCTCCTCATCTAACTGTACTATCTGGTAATATTTTTCCCCCTTTACTTTACTTACCTCCTCCCCTGTCTCCTGCTCTTCTTCCTCTCTTCTTCCCCCTCTCTTAATCCTTCTCACTCTTTCTGAAATAATCGGAAAGTAAATTTTACCATTCATGACGCAATCGATACCAACTCAACCTTTATCTCTTAAGATTAAGATATTCTTCATAAACACAATATTAAGGCTTCTGAGAAATATTAACATTGATCTGAAACTTCTAATAGACTCTCTGTGGTTGATTGTGACATTAATGGCCCAAATGAACCTCTCCTCCCACTGTCCAACCCACTATCAACACAAGAAGATACTGCAAATGAAGACTAGATAAGCACGTGCAGAGTGGGATCCACACTCAGAACACTACTCTTACCACAGAGGACACCCAGTCTGGTATCTGGGAAATTCATTAATGCATTCAGCGCACACCCATCTGGCCATCCCTCCAGGTGCATGAGCAACTGCAGGTGAAATTAGAGAAGAGAAACGAGAACTTCTGAAACACAATATACTGAAAAACAATAAATTCTGTCATTTAGCCACTGAGATATAGTACACAATCATAGATACCTGATATGTAGTCTATATTTAAATTAAGTGTATATTTATGTCCTTTATAGCTGTTCATCTTTTTTGGATTCAAGGCTCACATATTGAATTTACTTATCATGCTTCTTTAGTTATTTTCTGTTTTATTTACACTTGTCCTCTTTCTTAATTTTTTTGACTTTATGATACTGACTTCTTTAAGAAAAAAAGAATACAAGCCTGTTGTCTTATAAAATATCCTATAATTTTGATTTGTCTAATAATTTCCTTATGAATACCTTCAATTTAAATATTTTTCCAGAATACAATAGTTAATATTGTATACCTCATATCACATCATATCAAGATGTATATGTCCCAGGTTATATCGTTATTGGTGATACTGAGTAGTTCTGCCAGATTTATACATTGTTTATAAAATATTCTGAGAGATACTAATATCCTATTTCCTACTAATTTCTTTAATCAAAATTTTAAGAGAGAACAAAAGTTTTTGTTATCTGGATAGCATTTTATAACGTTTAAGTCACACCTATTAGTGTCTACATCGCCAAATGGTGTTCACTGTACCTATTAGGTAGGTATTTACATCATTCTTCTTCCCCCATTACTCATCCCCTGGGTTCCATTCCCTTTTCACTTCTTCCTATGTCCGTATGTGCCAATGGAATAGTCCTGAATTCTTAGTACATATGGTGTTTGTTTTTCTATTCCTGAAATATTTCACTTAGGATAATGGTATTCAGTTCTGTACAAATTGCCATAAACAACATTAGTTTCTTCATTTTTATGGCCAGGTAGTATTCATTGATGTGTATACACCACATGTTGTTAATTTATTTCTGAACTGGTGGGCACTTAGGTTGATTTCACATCTTTATGATTGTAGATCATGCTGCAATTAACATTCAAGTGCTGGAGCCTTTTTGACAAAATGACCACTTTGAAAAAATGGATAGTGGGATTACTGGATAGGGTGGTAGGTCTACTTTTTTAGTTCTTTGAGGAATCGCCATCTCTTTTCCATACAGGTTATACTAATTTATAGTCCCACCAATACTGTGTAAGTATTCCTTTCTCTCTGCATCTGTGCCAGCGTCTGCTGTTCTTTAACTTTATGATAATACTAGTACTCATCCTGACAGTGGTAAGGTGATATCTCATTATGGTTTTAATTTGTATTTTCCTGATGATTAGCAATGTTTTTTCCTATGTTTATTACCCATTTGTCTATCTTTTCTGGAAAAGCTTCTGTTCATGTCTTTTGCCCACTTCCTTTTTTTTTTTTTTTTTTTTTTTTTTTTGCAGATTTTGGCTGGGGCCGGGTTTGAACCTGCCACCTCTAGTATATGGGGCCGGTACCCTACTCCTTGAGCCACAGGCGCCACCCTTTTGCCCACTTTCAATAGGGTTGTTTGTTCTTTTCTTGATGATTGATTTGAGTTCTTCACAGATTCTGGATCTTTGCCCTTTATCAGATATACAGTTTGAAATATTTTGTCCCATTCCATAGGTTATTTGCTCTGATGATTATTTCCTTTGATGTGCAGAAGCTTTTCCATTTAATCAAGTCCCATTTATGTATTTTTGTCTGGGAGTACTTAGTCATTAATCTTTTGCCTAGGCTGATATCAAGAAGAATTTTTCATGTATTTTCTTCTAGAATTTTTATGATTTCATGCCTTAAATTAAATCTTTTATCCATCTTAAATTAATTTTATAAAAGATGAGAGATGGGACTCCTGCTTCATTCTTCTGCATGCTGCTATCCAATTTTCTCGGCACCATTTATTGAATAGGACTTATGTTCCCCAGTGTATGGTTCTGTCTGCTTAGTCAAAGATCAGATGGTTATAGGTAAATGATTTTCTATTGGGAGTCTCTGTTCTTTTTTACTGGTTTATGTTTCTACTTTCATACTGATACTATGCTGTTTGGTTACTATAGCCTTGTAAAATAATTTGAAATCAGGTAATGTGATGCTTCCAGATTTATTCTTTTTGCATAAGATTGCTTTGGCTATTTGGGATCTGTTTGGGTTCTAGATGGAGCATAGAATTATTTTTCCATATACAGGAAATATGATATTGAAATTCTGATGGGGATTATGTTGAATCTGTAAATGACTTTAGGAATGTTAACAATGTTGATTCTACCAATCCATGAACATGAGACATTTTTCCATTTGTTTGTGTCATCTATGATTTCTTTCATCAGTGTTTTGTAGTTTTCCTTGTAGAGACCTTTCACCTCCTTGCTTAAGTATATTCCTAAGTATTTTATTTTATTTGTAGCTACTGTGAATGGTATTGAGTCTTGGATTTGACTCTCAGACTGTCATTAGTATATAGAAATGCTGCTAATTTGTATACATCGATTTTATGACCTGGATTCTTTTGAGTTTGTTTATCTACTCCAGGAGTCTCTTGGTGAAGTCTTTGGGATTTTCTAGATATAAGATCAGATCATCAGTAAAACAGAATAATTTGATCTCCTCTTTCCAATTTAAGTACACTTTATTGTACTTACATACTATGTTTTATAGAATTGGTAACAGCGGGCACCCTGGCTTGTTCCAGTTCTTAGGGGAAATGCTTTCAACTTTTCCCCATCAGTATGATGGGTTTTTCATATATGGCTTTTATAATTTTGAGATGTGTTTCTTCTATACTTAGTTTTGTTGTGAGTTTTTACTGATTAACGTATATTGAGCCATCCTTGGGATGAAGCCCCTTCATGGTGGTATCTTTTTCCTTTCAAATGTTCTATTGAATTTTGTTTGCTAGCCCTTTGTAGAAGATTTTTACTCCTATATTTGTAAGGGGCATGGATCTGTAGTTTTCTTTTTTTTTTTTTTTTTTTCCTGTGTTCTTTCTTGGCTTTCCTTTCATGGTAATACTGGCTTCACAGAATTAAATGGGGGGCATTCCCTCCTTCTTGATGTTATGGAATCATTTCTGTAGTGTGGTGCCAGCTCCTCTCTGTAGGTCTGGTCAATTCAGCTATGAATGCATCTGGTTGTGGCTTTTTTTTTTTCTCGGAAGCTTTTTTTTTTTTTTTTTACTGTATTAATCTCACTGCTTTTTCTTGATCTATTCAGGAGTCCTATTTCTTCCTGGTTGAATTTTGAGGGGTTGTATATTCTCAGAATTTGTCCCTTTCCTCTACATTTTCTAGTCTTTATGCAGAGAAATTTTTGAGTATCCACCGATGTTTTACAGTTCTGTGTTATCAGTTATATGTTGATGGCATTGATGGAATTTCTTTCTGCAGTAGGTCCTTGGTCTCAGGGATGTGCAGAATGAATCCACAGACCACAAATCAGTGTTAAGATAGGATTTATAAGACAGAAAGGAATGCAGAAGGAATAAAAAGCACCAGAGCTTCTGGCAGAGGGAAAAACCAAGCAGGAGGTCTCCCAATGGGTCCTTTGTCTAGAGGTATAAGGTTTTAAGAATTACATCTGGTGCTATGTGTGGGGGTTCATGCCTGTAATCTCAGTACTTTGGGAGGTGGGTGGATTGCCTGAGCTCAGGAGTTTCAGACTAGCCCAAGCAAGAGTGAGACCCCTTCTCTAAAAAATAGCTGAGCATTGCTGGGGGTACCTGTACTTCCAGCTACTTGCAAGACTGAAACAAGCAGACTGCTTTAGCCCAAGAGTTTGAAGTTGCTATGAGATACGATGCTGTGGCACTCTAGCCAGGGCCACAAAGTGAGATTCTGCCTAAAAAAAAAAAAAAAAAAATTACATCTAGCCAAGACTTGGTAGTTGGCAGACACCTGTTCAATGTTAATGAGCCTGTTAACAAATGAATGCAGTCCCTCCAGCTTGGGTCAAAGGCAGGGTGTCCACTTCAGAACAGACCTGCCCAGCTTGAAATGAAATTGCCAGGCATAGGAAGTGGTGGGTCCCTGTCCAACCCTGAATAAGGGGGAGGGAACCCTGCATCAGTAATATGTCCTTTTTCAATTCTGATTGAGCTTATTTTGGCTCTTTCTTTTCTATTCCTTGTTGATCTAACAAGAGGTTAGATTTTATTTTTTCAAAGAATCAAATTTTTGTTTACTTAATCATTTGTAATTTGGGGGGTTGTTGTTATTGTTGTTGTTTTCAAATCATTCAGTTCTGCTCTGAGCTTTGTCATTTTTTTTTTCTTTCTGCTGGCTTTGGCTTTGGTGTACTCTCCATTTTCTAGTTCCTCTACCTATGACATTAGGTTGTTCATTTGTTATCTTTCTGCTTTTTTGATGTAGTATTTTTAAGGCTATGAATTTTCCCCTTAGAATTGCTTTTGCTGAATCACATAGGTTTGAAATTTTGTATCCCCCTTGTCATTCAATTCAAGGAATCTTTTGAGTATTGACCCAATAATCATTCAGCCACAGGTTTTTCAATTTCCATTAATTTTTGCAGTTTTGAGTATTTTCTTAGAATTGTTTTCTAGTTTTATTCCACTGTGTTCTGAGAAGATATGTGGTATGATTTTGAGTTTTTGAGACTTGTTTTGTGGTTTAAGATAAAAGAATTATTGGGGAACATCCCATGTGTTTATGAGAAAAATGCATATTCAGTAGTTTGGGGGTAGAATGATCCATTTGTTCTAGAATATTGTTTAAGTCCAGTTTTTTGTTGTTGTTTTGTTGTTCATTTTCTGCTTTGATGATCTGTCCACTTCTGTGAGTGGATTGTTAAGTGCCAGTTTATTAAAATGCTACTGTCTATTTCTTTGCTTAGAAGAATTTGCTTTATGAGACTGGAGAGCTCCTATGTTAGGAGTATAGATTTTTAGGATTGTTATGTCTCCTTGTTGAATTGCTCCCTTCATCATTATATAATGACATCTTTGTCTTTCTTTCACATTTTTTATTTAATGTGAATTTTATCTCATATAAGAATGGCTATACCTGCTGTCTTTCAGTTTCAGTTTGTGTGAAATATTTTTTTCCAACCCTTCTCCTTGAGACCCTGTGAGTCACTGTAGTTCAGACATGTTTCCTAGAGACCACAAATTATTGGCTTGTGTTTATTAATTCATTCAGCTAGCCTTATGTCTTTTGTGTGAGGCATTCATGCCATTAACATTGAATGATACTATTGATGTGTGGGATGCTGTTCTGTACATCATGTTGAGTGGTATCTTAGTGCTTTGTTTTCCCTCTTGTTATATTGTTTTATATGAGCTATGCACTTTATTTAGATTTTGGGCGATTTTACATTGTTGAGTATGCATTGCACTGATCCATGCATAATGCAGTTCTGATTATTTCTTGCTGGCCAGGTCTAACCATGACAAATTCCCTCAATGTTTGCTTGTCTAAAACAGACTTTATTTATCTGTCAATTGTGAAACTTGGGTTTGTGAGATATAATATTCTAAGTTGGCCATTATTTTTTTAATAAGACTGAAAATGGGGCTACAATCCCTTGTGGCCTATAAGGGACTCCACTGAGAAGTCTGCAATTAGCCTAATGGGTTTTCCTATACATGTTAATATGTTAATTGTTGGTTTCATGTTCTTGCTTGTAGAATTTTCTCTTCCTTTTTGATTTTGGCCAAGTTGATTGCTCTGTGTCTTAGAAACATTCCAATTGCTCTGAATCTTCCCAGTGTTTGTTGACCATCTTGTATCTGGATGTCTGAATTCTCTGACAATACCAGGGAAGTTTTCCTCAATAATTCCCTCAGGTTTTGCCATACTTTTTGTTCTTTCTTCTTCTTTCTCAGCAATACCTATAATTTATATTAGTTTGCTTCACATAATCCCATATTTCTGAAAATGATTGCTTATTCTTTTTTATTCTCTTTTCAACTTCTTTGAGTGACCAGATTAGCTGTAGAGCCTTGCCTTCAAGCTCTAAGATTTTTTCTTTACCTTGGATTAGTCTATTGTTGGAGCTTTCTGCTATGTATGAAATTCCCTAAATTCCCTCTTTCATTTCTTTATGTTCTATTAGGTCTTTTCCTATATTGTCTAGCTCTTTAGTGACTTTTGCTTTCTTTTCACTGATTTTTTTTTTAACTGCTTTTTCTTGGTTTTCAGCTTCCTCTTGAATCTCATGCATCTTACTTTCCATCCATATTCTGGATTCCATTTCTGTTATTTTTATAATTTTCCTTTGTGTTGAGTCCACTACTATAGCTCAATGTTATCACTGGGGGATTTTGAACTGTTTTATTTGTTCATGTTGCCAGGGTTCTTTTGTTGAGTTTTTCTCACCTGAATCCTTGCCTTTTTGGTCAGGGCTGATAAGTGTGTGAGGCATCTGTTCTACTTGCTGGGAATTCTCATGCTTAGTTAGGGGAAAGGAAAGTCCCTAGATAGGTTTTTTTGTGTGTTCTACTCAGGATTGTTAACCTGGCAGGGAAGGGGTGGGCTCACTAAGAGCCTGTAGTGAAGTTGTTCTATTTTTTATGTTCCCCTATGATTGCTGCAGTTCAGACCCTCCTAGATGATATTCATCCAGGATGCTTGATTGTTCTCCACAGACGTTCAAATTGGGGGATAATTGAAATTATCTCTATGAAAGCTGACATTGAACTCCCTTTCCACTGAGCTTCAAGTTCTTCTGTGTTGTTATCTTCTCTCTGTGCTGTGCAACTTTGCCCCATAGAATCTCTGGCAGTTTCTGGCACCCTTATTTAAAAATTACTCCTGAGATTTTTTTTCTCTTGCTTGCTTTTTTTTTTTTTTTTTTAGAGACAGACTCTCACTTTTTTGCCCTTGGTAGAGTGCCATGGCATCACAGCTCACAGCAACCTCCAGCTCTTGGGTTTAGGTGATTCTTTTGCCTTAGCCTCCTGAGTAGCTGGAACTATGGGTGCCTACCACAATGCCTGGCTTGTTGTTGTTGTTGTTGTTGTTGTTGTTGTTGTTGTTGCAGTTTGGCCAGGGCTGGGTTCGATCCCACCACCCTCGGTATATGGGGCCAGTGCCCTACTCACTGAGCCACAGGCACTGCCCGTTTTTTTTTGTTGTTGTTGTTGTTGTTGTTGTTGTTGTTTCTTTTCTTTTATATTTGAAATTTTTCTTTCTTTCTTGGACAATATGGTGACTTTTGTCTCTCACCAGACATCTTGCCTCTTTCATAAATACTTCTTAATTGAATGAATTCCCAACTAACCTTCAATGATTGACTTTAGCAACCATTAATGAATTTTTCCAGATAAATTCTTTCATCAGTAGCTACCAAAAAGTGCTTTTATAAAGCTATCACTAATTATATATTCATTATCCAACATTATTTTGTAAAAATAAGCTTTCCTTCTGCTTTCCTTCTCTTTTCCTGTGGACTTCTGGAAAATATTTGTTGTTGTTCAATGTGTTAAAATCCATTGAAATCATTATTTTTTATATTTAATTTCTCAAATATGACTGTTGGAAGCCCTCCAATGTTTCTCTTAATCTTTATGTACTCTCTTACCTTCTCTCACCCAAACCTTCAATCAATCCTTTCTTCAAAAGACTAGTTCTTTTACTGAGATATGATATTTAAAACCAAGAATCATGTCATTGTCCGGGCATGGTGGCTCAGGCCTATAATCCTAGCACTGTGAGAACCCAAGGTGGGTGGATTGCCCCGAGCTCAGAGGTTCAAGGCAGCCTGAGACAGAGTGAGACCCCATCTCTACAAAAAAAAAAAAAAAAAAAAAAAAGCCTGGCATTGTGGCGGGTGCCTATAGTCCCTGCTATTTGGGAGGCTGAGGCAAGAGAATCACTTAAGCTCAAGAGTTGGAGGTTGTTATGAGGTATGATGCCATGGGACTATACTGAGAGCCACAAAGACTAAAAATAAATAAATAAAAGAAAGAAAATAAACAACAACAACTTCAAACTAAGACAATTAAAAGCCAACTGAAAGCAAAATTAAAAAAAAAAAAAAGAATCATCTAATTCTGTTTACTAGAGAAATTGTTGTACTTCTGTGTATCTTTGTTTGCCATTTGCTATGCTTCTTTTCTGCCATTTTTAGTATCTAAATCTAACATGAAACCAAATGTCATTGTTGGGTATACAATTAGCTTGAGAATATTGCTGGGGAGAGACCAAAGCTAATAATTTGTAGCTTATATTCTAGTAATGTCTTTCATAATCATTCCAAACTAAATTTACTGTGTTCTTGCCCCAACGGGTTGTCTCTTTTCATTTTTTCGTGTTTCTTTTTTTGAGAGAGAAGATGCTTCCAGCAAGAGATGGATATGGCTCTAAGAGAAGACTCGTATGTTTTCATTGGGTTATTATTCTCTGCTCTGACATTGTCCAGCAGCCTGATTCTCTGGATAGAGTCTAGATCAGATAAAATAAAGAAGACACATATGTACCTTTTCGTGCTCTACTATGGCAAAGAACAGGCCCCCACAGAGATGTTTACAGATTTCTCTCTAGCTACCCCTACCCTACCTATTTCTCACTCTTCCTAATTAAGTGTTATTGGTTAGAACTTTAAAGACAAGCATATAAGACCTCTTAGCACAGCAGATGTATGAGTTAAGTCTCCTGATTTCAAAGGACAAAGATCCAATACAAACCAGCTTGAGATAAACAGATATTTTTTAGTTTATGTAAATGGGGGAAAGAGTTAAGTAGAGTGGTGCTCAGGCATAACTCAGTTTAGAGTTGGTAGGTGATCTGTCTTCTGCCATCTGCTCCTCCAAATTTTCCATGACTCTATCTCAGCCCTAATTATCTTTGCTTGTTTTTATTCTCCTTGCCAACATATAGGCTATCTCCATATGGTAGTGAAATTTCACAAACAGGCCCAGCTACTTACCATTCTAACTGCAACATCTCCTTCTACATTGGCTAAAAAATGGGAAGTCCCAGAAGCAAAGCTCCTTCTACATTGGCTAGAAAATGAAAAGTCCCAGAAGAGGACTTTAGTCACATAGTCACTCTCAGCTTAATCAGTGGGCTGAGGGAAATGGCACACTGTGAATGGAGGGGCCTACATCATGGGTTGACTCAAGCATGAGGAAACAGAAATCTACATATTACACTTCCGTTAGAATACCATGACTGCAGAGAGGGAAAGACCACTTCACAAAGGAAGGGAGAATGCACATCATAACAAAACAGGATGTATCTGCTACACCTGAGCTTTTGTAACAGCAATACCTCTGGCCCTGGGGAGATGAGGCTATTTGGCATTTTTACAGCAATTTCAAGTTGCATTAGCTGTCCTAGTTTATCAATAGCATAGCTATGGCTTTTCATAACTATGCTTTCTTCCTTTCATTGAATCAGAAGCTGACCAAAATGAAAAACTGGAATAGAACAAAAAGAAAATAAAATATACTGAGAATGGTATAATTCAATTTAGGCTAAGTTATGCAGCATTATCAAATAATCCCAGAATCACAGTGGTTTACTTAAAAACATGTATGTGTTGCTTAGAGGTCCTTTGAGGTCTAGATATAGCTTGTTCCACATCCTCTTTATTCTGGCACCAGGCTGAAGGGGAAACCTCTATCTGAAACCTTCTGTTCTTCTGGCACAAGGAAAAGAGAGAAAGCAGAGAAAAGTAATACTTAAAACTTCTGTTCTGAAGTGGAACCTTTACTTCCATGCACATCTACTCTTCATTGATGAATGCAAGTGTTGCAGTCAGCCCTGACATCAGTGCAGGGTAAGGTGGGTAAAAAGGCACCTGGTAGAAAGTGATGCAATAGAGAAGGACAGCAATTATTTGCCTTTAATACAATTTACCACCAACGCTCACCCAGTGTAGGCCACGTGCTGATTTTGTGAGGACTTCTTTTGTTTATATGTGTGGTGTCTGATATCATGAAAAGTATGCATAGACTTGTTTGGGGGTTTCTTCTTTTTTTTTTTTTTTGCTAATCAGCTTTCCTAGTGTTTGTGTATTTAATGTGAGGCCCAAGACCACTCTTGTTCTTCCATTGTGTGGCAGAGATAAAAAAAAAAAATTAAAAAAAAAAAAGATTTATTTATTGGGCACCCTATTTACTTATGGGTGCCTAACCTTTTTTTTATCACATCAGAACAAAACACTATGTATCTGCTACATCTGAGCTTTTGCAATAGCAATACCTCTGGCCCTGGGGAGATGAGGCCATTTGGCATTTTTTACCACATTATTAAAAGGACAAAAATAACTGATTTTTTGAGAAAACATGAGCTATTTGTAGAGACTCTCAAAAATAGTTTATTAGTAAATTTTGAAATATTAGGGTTAAGAATTTCTTTGAAATACCATCCATCAGAGCCAAAGAGATAATGCTTATATGACTGGCCTAGGGAAATATTGAATATACTGAACCAAGTCCTTATGACAACTGTGTACACCTCCCAACTTCAATAAAGAATGCCTTATTCTTAGGGTGACCATTTTCTTTATCACATGAACTAAGATATTTTTGAGAATATAATGGGGGGTACTCCAGCAAGCCTCAGCAGATGCGCACTGAGAGTCATTCTACATATTTCTTGGTGCCATGGATTATAATTTTAGTTTTTTGTGTTCTAATTTATTTATTTATTGTGAAACATGAGTCCCTTCATCAGACCCATCAAAATTCTAGAAAGCTATTAAAAGTACAGCTTCCTGAGACCTCGTCTATAAAATTACAATCTCCAGGTCTGTGCATGGCAAACACATTAATATCTAAGAATTCAGTGTTCCTCCCTACCAGCCCCCACCACTTCTGGCCTCTCCTGCAGGCAGATTGTATATTGTATTTTCTACCCCACCAATATGAAATTTAGCCACATAACTTACTTTGGCCAAGAAAATGTAAATGAGGTAAAATTTAGTCCTAGCAGAAGCTGGAGGAGACGTTATGGGTTTTACTATGTCGCTTTTTTCCATGCCAGAAAGATCAGCATTTTTGCTAAGGGCTGCTCCTTTAGCCTTCACGTTGGGCTCAGAAAATAAGACCCAGAAATGAAGGTCTCAGAAGCAGCCTTAGAAGCAAAGTATCATTTTGACCTTCCCTTGCCTGCCTGTCTCTCACTCCTTGTTCTCCCCCTGAGGCAGGCCGTAGAAACTACAATTCATCTTCCCCAAGCTGGGCCATAGAAACCAGAACCCCGATTCCCCAAATCCAACTATAAAGTCTAAAAATAATACTCTAATTTTCTCCCACCTTTTTTCTTTTTCTTTCTTTTTTTTTTTTTTTTTTTCTTTTTTGAGACAGGTATCACTCTGTTGCCCTGGGCAGAGTGCTGTGGCATCATCATAGCTCACAGGAACCTCAAACTCTTGGGCTCAAATGATCCTCATGCCTCAGCTTCCCTAGTAACTGGGACGACAGGTGCCCGCCACAACACCCCAGCTCATTTTTCAATTTTTTTAGTAGAAATGGTCTTGCTCAAGCTGGTCTCAAACTCCTGAGCTCAAGCAATCCACGCATCTTGACCTCCAGAGCTAGAATTACAGGTGTGAGTCACGGTGCCTGGCCTCCCCCACCTTTCTGTGTAACAGCCAGTCATAAAGACATTAAGATCCTTATCCCAGAGGGGACAGTCCTACCCCAGGCCTGACAGGAAAAAATGCTACACAGAGGAGCCAAGAATAATTCAAACAGACAGATCATGCTGAGCCTCCCCACTCTGTCTATTAGTGCTACATCATACTCTTTGTGTCCAATTATATTTCTACACAGCTATCTATATTTCATGGAACTTAAGCATATAAATCATTTTCTCTGTATCTTTGGATCGTCTTTCTAAATACTCCTGAGTTTGGCCGGGCACGGTGGCTCACACCTGTAATCCTAGCACTATAGTAGGCTGAGGCAGGTAGATGGCCTGAGCTTACAGGTTTGAGGTCAGCCTGAGCCTGAGCAAGACCTCATCTCAAAAAATAGCCAGGTATTGTGGTAGGTGCCTGTAGTCCCAGCTACTTTGTAGGCTGAAGCAAGAAAATTGCTTGACCCCAAGAGTTTGAGGTTGCTGTCAGCTAAGGCACTCTACTGAGGGGACAAAGTGAGACTATCTCAAAAAAAATTTTTTTAAAGATTCCTGTATTATGCAAAGCTAAGATCAAAGAAATTTTTCATGTTTTTTTCTTGTTAATTTGTCTTCTGTTATGAAGAGAAAAGGGATCATCCCCTTTCATCTCCTATATTCCCAAGTTGAGAGGATGTGGGTTGCAGTCATAAGGGCCCCTAAATGGACACATCACATTAAAATAAATAAATAAATAAATGTAGCCAGGCTCAGTGGTTCATGTTTATAATCCTGGCACTCTGGGATGCCGTGGTGGGTGGATTGCCTGAGCTCAGAAGTTCAAGATCAGCATGAGCAAAAAATGAGACCCATCTCTACCAAAACTAGAAAAACTAGCCAGGCATGGTGGTGGGCACCTATAGCCCCAGCTAATTGGGAGGCTGAGGCAAGAGGATCTCTTGAGCCCAAAAATTTGACATTGCTGTGAGCCATGATGCCACAGTAATCTACCCTGGATGACAGAGTGAAATTCTATCTTAATAAATATATAAATAGCTGGCTTCTATAGTCCAGTGGTTAGTTCCCTGACTCTGAGATCAGGGGTGGTGGGTTCTAGCCTTGCCCCAGCCTCATAAGTAAGACAACAAAAAAATTAAATACATGTAACTATAATTTGTGGCATATTTATTTCTATAGTATAACCTGATAGTATACGTGTATATGTGATTTGAAAACCCTCAGTAGATTATTCATGTTCAATTTATTTTATTCAACATTTAATTTCATTTTTTTAAACTAAGCATCTCACACAGGATATAGTAGAGATTATGTGCTTAATAGTTACTAAATGTTTTCTTTTGTCTGTGTTTGTCATACTATTAGATTCACTACCAGTAATCTGCACTGAATAGTTTTGGTGCACTCTTACAGTTTGGGGTTTTTGTTTTGTTTTCTGATAATAGAAAGAACACATCATGCACACTGGAGGGAAACTGAAAGCATACGTGAGTATTCAAAAAATCACGTATCATTCCTCAAATGGGAGACTATCAACATTTAATGTATTTTCAAACATTTCCTAAAATGATTCTAGTTATTTAATCATACTGTACAGTATTAAAAATCATTTTTCATATGTGTATTTCTTACATTGTAAAACATTCTACAAGAATATTTTGATGGATATACAGAATTTCAATATATCAATGTCATAATAGACCTAACCCTTTCCCAATCATAACACACTTAGATTGTTTGCAATTGTTATTACAATTAATGCTGTTATGAGCACCTTTGCATTGAATGTTGTAAGCATCTCTAATTATACTCCTGTATTGGACTCCTGGAAGGTGAATTACAAAATCAAAGAGTACAAAGAATTTTAAGACTTTTCGTCTGCCTTGCCAAATTACTTTACATATAAACTTTGCCAACTTCTACATCCACAAGCATTTGTTTCCCTGCACACTCACAGGCATTGTACCTGATTATTATTTTAATTCTTTCCAGTTGGAAAAGCAAAACGAAGCTCATTGCTGAAATTTCCATTTCTAATAAGCTTGAACATTTCCTTATGCTTATTAGCCATTTGTCCCTTCAGATGCTGCCATGATCTCACTGTACTTGGTTCCTAGAGAGCTTTACCCAAAGTTCCCCCCAGCTCACTAATGAAATTTCAGCTCATCTGAAAGTTAGAAGCTGTTTATATCAGATATGGGTTAGGATGAAACTAGAATTAACACAGTACCAACACTCTATCAGCATTTCCAACAGAATTTCTACAAAGTTGGAAGTATTGTATATCTTTTTTTTTTTTTTTTTTTTTTAAACACTTTCACTATGTCACCCTTGGTAGAATGCCATGGCAGTACAGCTCACAGCAACAGCTAACTCTTGGTTTTAAGCTATTCTCTTGCTTCAGCCTCACAAGTAGCTGTGAATACCTGCCACAATGCCTGGCTATTTTGTTGTTGTTGTTGTTGTTGTTGTTGTTGTCCTTGTTGTTGCAGTTGTCATTGTTGTTTAGCAGACCTGGGCCAGGTTTGAACCTGCCTTCCCTGGTGTATGTGTCTGGCGCCCTAACCACAGAGCTATGGGTGCCAAGCCCAGTATTGTATATCTATACCATCCTAAAATGTGGCCCCTGTCACTGGGGAATTGAATCATGAAACTTTACCCCATTTTGATTAATATAAATTTTATTCTTCATAGCCACAGGTGGCTAGTGGTTACAGTATTTGATACCACAGCACCAAGCAACTTACCCATCTTATGAAATAGGCCAGCCTGGTCTTCATCCCCAACCTACTAAACCAATAAGCAAGAGGGGAAAATACACCATCAGAGGGCAAAATACATACTGTGAGGCAATCTCAGTGTACAGATAGTATATACTGCACGAGTTTTTGTTGTTTTTTAAGCTGATGTGGCCATGTTAATCTGACAAATTTATCTAGAATAGTAATTAACACTTTGAGTCCTTACCATGTACCAGGCTTTGTCCCAAACACTTTTCTCTTATTCATACACAAACTTCACATAAGCCTATGACAGAGTTACTGTCATTTTCTCCTATTGTAGATTTAAAAAACAAAGATGTAGCTTGCCTAGGGACACACAACTAATAAGGTCTAGAAACATGCTTCGAACCATTTTCTTATATTACCTATCTCTTGATATATAATCACTATGGGTGCATTAATGTCATTGTACTTAATGAAATTGAACGTACTATTGCTTGAAATCCCTTTAGTAAGGGGCAAACCTTTCATTTCACAGCTTAGAGTTAATGGGCTTACAATCAAATGCCTGGTTAAAAATAAGAAGTGTTTATGAATGAAAAATATCACTACAAGAAAAGCAATCGGGACTAACTATCAAGTCATTCCCTGCAGTAGTTATCTTCACAGAAAACTGTAAAGCGTGAAAGATTTTTTATACTTTTTACAAAGAAAAGCCTTGTTAAGCTTGTTTAGCTTCTACGGGATGAAGCCCCCTAGAAACAGTGCTTTGTGGCATCTTTCCTGCTTAGGCAGTTTGGGGCTTTGCTCACTCTGATTGATGAAGATTGTATTTGATAAACAATTCAAAGCTTCGTTCCCAGGGGATTATCATGCTAAGGCTTTGTCTGTCATGTGGAAGGTATGCTTAGTGATTAGATTAATGTGTTGGCTGACTATTATTCAGTTTCCCAAAGCACAAAAGTAACCTACACTAAAATATCTCAAGATGAAGCCGATTACAAGGCAAGTCAAAGTTCTCAAATAGCCATCAAATTTCTTTGGAGTGAAAAAACAATTTTGAAGAGATAACTAGTTTTCTTTCCTATATAATTCAAAAGTGGCTCTGCAAACATTTTTAAAATGTTTTAAAACATTTTCAAAAGTTTTACAAAAGGAAAAATAAGAATTAAATGTCAGGAGAAATTAATTCACGGAATAGATTTGCAAACAGTTGGTTTCACTGTAATCACATATGGATATATAGTATCAGGGTTGCCTGTGCTGTATGTTCTACAGTGAAACTTTAAAATAGTCCATGCTGTGGTGGTGTTCTCGGAGAAACAACCTGTGAGAATGCAAACGATTCTTGGCCTCTATTTAGAATGCTGTTGTGATAATTAATTAAATCCTATTATTATCTTTCTTTGACATGAAAAAGTTACAGCTGACAAGTCACTTGGGCACTGGAAGTATCATTATTAGACTTAATAAGGCATTTTTCAGGCTGTCATATTCAAGATTAAACATTACTACATCTACTTTGCAGGTTAGGTAATGTGAAAAATACATGATTCAATGTCAGAGAGAAAAAAAAGATAAAATCTCAATCCTGCCACCTACTATGAGTGTAACACTGGATAATTTAATTAACCTCTTTGAGTCTGCTTTCTTCATTTGTTATGAAGGCAAATTATTTGCCGGACAGCCTAAGAGAACAGAATGGGAATGTGAAAGTTCCAGAAATGTGTCCCAAAGACAGGCAGCGGACAAGCTCTTAAGCTGGGAATCCAAAAGACAAAATGGTATAAGTTAATCGTGAAGAACAGGAGTGAATTCAAATCTGAAATTGGGTTAACTGCCTTGCAAGAACAAAACAAAAGCAACACCAAGGATGAAGAAGTCATGTCAGATGTCAAATAGAAGAAAGGTGTTGTCAAATAGAAGAAAGATAACGTATCTGTCAGTATTCAAAACAATTTTCAGACTGTCTGGTGCCATAGTCCACATCCAGGAATTTTTTAAAAGGTCTAAGAACCATTTCTGACAATCTTAAGCTCAGTTTTTACAAGTAAAATAAAAATGAAAAATACCGACCCTGTCTAGCAGAGTTATTTGGAGGAACGAGAGAAATAATGCAAATGAAATCATTCTTATGTAAATTAACATTCTGTAGCATTAAGTGCTATTATTATGTGCTCCTTGCTCTAATATTTAGGAGAAAGGCTTTCCTAACAAAACAATCCTAAAAAACATAAAGGTAAGTATTACAACTTAATGGTTTTTCCAAGTAAAATTATGTCTTTGCTACATATGTTAGACAGGCTCAAGACAAGAAGCCATAGCACCTATGCTTACATTGCTTAGGATTTTTATATATTCTATTTTCTCTGATGAATATTTACTTTGATACGTGTATAATATGTAGCAACTGAACTTCTCTTACACTAGATGGAGGATCAGCAATCTATATGACAAAGTTTGCCAAGAGGAATAATAATTTGTAGTGACCTCAAGCTGTTCGCTATTTCTGGATACCTCAGCACCACTTGTGAAAGGGCAGTGCAGTCCAGTGCAGTGACTGACAAGAACAGGCTCTGGAATTTTACAGACACAGGTTAAACTCTAGCTCTGCCACTTGTTACCTGAGTAAACTTTTTCATGCTTTCTAAGTTTTAGTTTCTTCTTCGTATCTAACATGGAGAAAATAACACACACAAAATTTCAAAGAATATGTGTAATATAAGAAGGAGGATATAGATTGTGTCACCTCGTCAGTCCTCACCAGCTGTCCCCTTGGGCACTCACAGGTGGCTTTGACCTCAGTGATTCTACCATAGTGGAGTCCTGACCTTCAGCCCAGAAAGTGGAAGTGACAGGGGCCCCAGAGTAGACTGTACTTAGCAATTCTGAATCGAGCTATCAAAACTCAATAGAGATAAGAATATATTGTTGTTATGCATTAGAAGTTTTTTCCTCTGTTTTTTTCCCAGTTTTATTGAGCTATAATTAACAAATAAAAATTATACATTTTGACAGTCCATAAAGCAATGTTTTTGTGACCATGGAAGACATGATACATTATAAAATTACCATAATCAAGCTAATTAGCATGTCCATCTCCTCACATTTTGTGTGTGTGTGTGCGTACGCAATGAGAACATTAAGATCTACTCTCTTTGCTAATCTCCAGCCTACAGCACGGAGTTGTTAGCTACAGTCAGGGTGCAGTGCATTAGCACTGATGACACCTCTCTGCCCCAGGAACCTGTCTGCTGCATCCTCACCCTGGAGTGAGCTACGTGGAAAGCCAACAAACCAGGAAGTCTGCCTTTCATTTATTTATTGAGTAGTTTATGTGCAGGTAGGTAATATAAAGTAGGTACCAAAAACAATGAGGGGAGAGAAATAAGACTGCCTTGCCTGCAAGACTTAACTGTAAAATAAATGAAAGTTAATGTGCCTTTCTTCAGGTGTCATGTTGATCTGCAAAGAGAGGCTCGTGAGAATGGAATCTCAGAAAGTGCAGCTGCTTAAACACCTTTGCCGCCTGCTCTGACACCAAACCAGGCCTTTTCACTCCTTCAGCTTTCTAAATGGGAACATCTTTCTTTAGTCTTTGGGGTATTAAATAATTAGTTAATTAAGAACCCAATGGCTGGTGTGTGGGCCAGAAACTCTGTGAGCAGAAGACAACTGATGTATCAACAGCTGGGTAAGCCTCCAAAAAAACTAAATAAGATATGTGAAAGTGGCTGGGAGAGCTCGCAACACAGTAAACATCAGCCTCCTATGAACAATATTTAAGGTGCAAATGCCTCGGGCAGTGGGAAGACTATACCGGGCCAGAGTAGAGAGAACAGGCTAATTAGGACCAAATCTGCACAGTTTAAATCAATCACACTGGTGATGTGTGGCAAACAGTTGACCTTAGTGAAACCAAACAAATGGGAATCAGCAAAAAGGAAGCCACCTCACACCTGTAGAAGTACAAATTTTTTCTTCATGTAGGGTCATTGGAAAATACTAAGATGCCTGATGAGACATTGTTATATTTTAAGTCATTGTAAATTTTTTGTTCTGGAACATAATCTTTGTAACTTAATAAAACTTTCTGTTTGTTACTAGTATTGGCAATGTGCAAAGATAATGTCAGCTAATTCGATTTTCCTAAGTGCCAACAGAGCACATTTCTTTCTTTCTTTCTTTCTTTGTTGTTGTTGTTGTTGTTGTTGTTGTTGTTGTTGTTGTCCTCAGTAGAGCACTGTTGCATCAAAGCTCACAGCAACCTCAAACTCTTGGGCTCAAGCGATTCTCTTGCCTCTGCCTCCCAAGCAGCTGGGACTATAGGTGCCTGCCACAACACCCAGCTATTTCTTGTTACAGTTGTCATTGTTGTTTAGCTGGCCCAGCCCGGGTTCGAATCCTCCAGCCTCAATGTATGTGGCCAGCACCCTACCCACTGAGCTACAGGTGCCGAGCCAGAGCACATTTCAAAAGCACTCAGTAAAAATTACCTGGGTTTCTGGATTCTGTTTTGATTAAAACAACACAGTCTTAGTAAAATCACTCAGCATCTCTGGATCTAAAGTTCCTCTTGTTAGAATTAGGGAACTGTAACAGGAGAATCCAACTCTAGAATTTTGTAACGTTTTTTTCTTCTAGTGAATTTATTGTACTGATGAAATAAAGGGGTATGAGGGTGGATGGGGAGAATGAGAAAAAGATATTTGTTTTAAATCCTGAGAATAAAGTCGGTGGTGCCAACACCAAAACTGACTTACTCATTTAAATAAAATTCACTTGTGTTGATCCAGGTCATGGTTTATGGATCTCGGAAGGTCATAACAAAAGGTCCAGGTGGGTTGAAATTGAATCTATAATATTTTTCCTTCACAGTCCATAACACCTGGGCTATACGGTTCTCAAGTAATAATACCCATGATACTAAGAATGAAGGAACAAACTAATAATTCACCAGATAAGTAACAAAGTAAATATGTTTTACCACTAAGAACTAGTCCCGGATTCATGATGACCACACTTGCCCTGATGAACAGAAGTTACCTCTACCAAGTCTCCACTGAGAGGATCCTAATCAAGGTGCATTTTGACGAGTGTAAAATCAGTATTCTCAGAGCTTACTGCATGAGAAATTGGGTTTGGTGAAGCCAGAAAGAGGTAGCAAAAACATTTGAACTTTGGCCTCCAGACTCTTGCCATTAATAATATCCTCCAACTTTACTGTGCTGTTCTGGGAGCTATTGTTGTTGTGAAAAGAACTTTCAGCTACATTGTGTCATTTCGTCCTCACAATAATTCTGTGAGGTCCTAACTTTTGAAGGAGGAAATGGAAATGGCTGTGTAAGCAACGAGGACAGCCATACAGAGTACAGGCAAGGCTCTCTGTCACGTTGATTCTAACTACCCCAGAGGTTGTAGGATGCTTTCTCATCTTTCTAGATGAGAGTGGGTAGCTTTCCATTTTCTTTTAGCAAGTAAAATTACAAATGCGTCAGTCAAGTTCAGTGTGGAAGGCCTAGAATCCTGTCTGTTGGATCTTTCTTCTAATCCCAAGCCTATTCTCCCCACCTGTGCAACTCTTGAGCCTATCTGAAACCAAAGGCAATTTCTTTTTTTCTTTTTAAAGTTGATTTTGTTTATTCCATTTTTTAATTTCAAAATATTAAGGGGGTACAAATATTTTTGTTATATGGATAGCTTTTATAAAGCATAAATCAGAGCTGTTAGTGTGCCTATCACCCAAACAGTGTTCATTAAACCTGTTAGGTCAGTTTTTGCCCATCACCCCCTCCTCCCTTCCCCCTTCTTGATTTCCAATGACTCTAACTTCTCTCTGTGTCCACATATGCCTATCAACTAGTTCTAAATTATTAAAGAGTACATGTGGCGTTCATTTTTTCATCCTGAGATACTTCACTTAGGAGAATGGACTTTAGTTCCATCCAAATTGTTGCAAAAGACATTAATTCATTTCATCTTATGGCTGAGTAGTACTTCACACATTCCATTTTGTAGCTGAGTAGTACACACTCACATACCACATTGTGTTAACTCATGAATTGATGAGCACTCATTGTGATTTCACATCTTAACAATTGTGAATTGTGCTGCAATAAACACTAAAGATCATGTATCCTTTTGATAAAATAACTTCTCCTTTGAGTAGATAGTCAATAGTGGGGGTGCTGGATTGAAGGGTTGCCTGTACCATTATTTATCTTTCTAAGGAATCTCCATACTGTTTTCCACAGAGGATCTATTAATTTTCAGTCCCACTCATAGTGTATAAGCATTCCTTTTTCTATGTATCCATGCCAGCATCTACTGTTTTCTTTTATTTTTTAATAATACCAATTCGGAGAGGGGCAAGGTAATATCTCATTGTGGTTTTAAATTGCATTTTCCTGGTAATGAGTGATGTTGAGCATTTCTGAATATTTTTTCAGCTATTTATCTTCTCTTGAAAAACTTCTGTTGATGTCTTTTGCCAACTTTTTAATGAGGTTATGGGGGGAAGGGTTCTTGCTGATTTCTTTGAGTTATTTACAGATTCTGGATATTAGCCCTTTAACAGATGGATAGTTTGCTAATATTTTCTCATATTCTGTAGATTGTCTGTTTACTCTGTTGATTATTTCATTTCCTGTGCAGCTTTTTACTTTAACCATCTTATTTTGTTCATATTTGTTGTTGCTGCAATTTCCTCTGGGGTCTTAGTCATAAATTATTTGCCTAGGCTGATATCTAGAAGAGTTTTTCCTACATTGTTTTCTAGAATCCTTATGATTCCATGCCTTGTGCTATTGTTTTACAAGAGCTATAAGCTTTAGCTTGTTGCATGATTTTACACTGGTGGGTTTCTATCATGCTGTTCCATGTATAATGCTAGTTTAAGTATTTCCCTGTAAGGCAGGTCTAGTTGTGATAAATTCCCTTTGTGGTTGCTTGTCTGGAAAAGTATTTCTCTGTTGTTAATGAAAGTTGGTTCTGCAGCACACAAGATTCTTGGCTGGCTGTAGTTCTATTTAAGAAGACTGATGAGGCCCCAGTCTGTTCTGGCTTACAAGGTCTCTGATGAGAAATCTGCAATTAGCCTGACTGATTTGCCTTTGTAGGTTAGTTGTTGCTTCCATCCTACCACTTATAGAATTTCATCTTTCACCTTGACTTTGCCTAAATGCTGATGACAATTTGTCTTGGAGAGGTTCTACTTGCTATGAATCTTCTGATGACCATCTTGTATCTCCATGTCTAAATTTCTGTCTGTACCGGGTAAGTTTTCCTCAATAATTCTCTCAGACAGGTTTTCCATATCTTTTGCTCCTTTTTCTTTTCCAGAGATTCCTATAATTCACTTTGCATAGTGCCATGTATCATTCCATGATTGTTCAATCTTCTTTATTCTGTTTTCTGCATCTTTGAAGGACTGGAAAAGCTTAATAGCCTTTTCTTTGGGCTCTGAGATGTTTTCTTCTGCTTAGTTTAGTCAATTATTATTATTGATACTTTCTGCTGTATCTTGAAATTCTCTAAATGCCTATACCATGTCTTTAACTTTTATTATATCCTTTTTTATATTGCCTAGCTCTTTAGCAACTTTTTTATTTTTTTCATTGATTTTATGAATTTTTTTTAACTTCTTTCTATTGGTTTTCTACTTTCTTTCTTTCTATTTTTTTTTTTTTTTTTTTTTTTTTTTTGTAGAGACAGAGTTTCACTTTATTGCCCTCAGTAGAGTACCATGACATCACACAGCTCACAGCAAACTCCAACTCTTGGGCTTGGGGGATCCTCTTGCCTCAGCCTCCAGAGTAGCTGGGACTACAGGTGCCTGCCACAAAGCCTGGCTATTTTTTTGTTGCAGTTTGGCTAGGGCCGGGTTTGAACCCACCACCTTTTTTGTGCCCTACCCACAGAGCCACAGGTGCTGCCCAGTTTTCTACTTTACATGCAATTTCACATCTTATTCGTCATTCATATTCTGAATTGCAATTTTGATATTTCAACAATTTCCTTTGGTAAAAGGCAAAAGATTTACACTATTTGAAGAGAAACCAGAGTATCAACAATTTCCTTTTGGTTGGGATCCACTACTATATCTCCATTGTGATCCCTTGTGGATATTGAACAGTTTGTTGTTTGTTTGTTTGTTTGTTTGTTTTTATATTGCCAGAGTTCTTTTGCTGGTTACTTCTCATCTGAGTCTTCTCCTCTCAGCTCATGGTTGATAGGTTTCCAGGGCACATGTTGTGCTTTGCGGGGAACTTTCATACTTAGTAAGAAGAAAGGGAGGTCCGTAGGTGGTGTTTCTGAGTCTTACTCTAGATTGGTGATGCAGCGAGGTTGGGAGAAGGGAAGTTACACAAAGAGCCTACAGGGAAGCTGTTCTGTTCTGTCCCTTTCCCCTATTACCTTATATACCTGAGTATAAGCCGAGTTTTTTTGGCACAAAATTTGTGCCAAAAATCCCAAACTCAGCTTATACTCGGGTCATACAGGTTATTTGATTCGGTGCACGTGCACCTAATCAAACGCACGTAGTCTCCAGTCGTCTTCTGCCCTCTGCTTGAGGGGGCGGTGCTTCAGCTCAGTCCACAAGTCGCGGCTGAGCTGAAGAGGTAGGTGGCTGAACTGAACTGTATTCCACTGTTTAACCCACAATATTTAATGGCACATTTAATTAAGTGAAAACCCCATTTAAGGCAGTAAAGTCTTGTAAATAAATGTTTATAAGTCCTGAATCCTTATAATCAGGGGTTTTGGAGTATAAGGATTCAGGATTTTTAACCATTTACATGTTTAGCTAATGGAACTAAGCTGAGACCTGTCATTATTTTTAAAAGGAAGACTTTGCCTAAAAAGGTCAAATTCCCACC
>CAUYPK010083108.1:0-13169 GCA_963574355.1 Loris lydekkerianus
GACGGTTGTTGACCCTGTACCTTGAATGGTGTTCTTCTTGTTATTTTTTTATTTGTTTCCTTCCTTCCTTCCTTCCTTCCTTCCTTCCTTCCTTCCTGCCTCTTTCTTTCCTCCCCCCCCCCCCCCGCCTCCTTTCCTTCCTACTTTCTTTCTTTCTTTTGAGTCAGAGTCTCACTTGTCACCCTGGGTAAAGTGTTGTGGCATCCTGACTCACTGCAACCTCATACGCCTGGGCTCAAGCAATCCTCTTACCTCAGCCTTCCTGAGTAGCTGGGACTACGGGCACTTGCCACAACATCTAGCTAGTTTATCTGTTTTTAATAGAGTCGGAGTCTGGCTCTTGCTTAGGCTGGTCTTGAACTCCTGAACTCAAGGGCTCCTCCTGTCTTGGCCTCTCAGAGTGCTGGGATTATAGGCCCCTGCACCTGGCCTATCTAGTTATTTCTTGATCCATTGACTTTAGGGACTCCCTGCTCTGAAAGGGGAGAAGTTAGCCCATTTCAGGTTAGAATTTAGTTCACTTACAGTACTGCCCATCTCATTCCCTCTCCCCAGCTTTTCAGGGGTGTATTATGTTGAGTTCTTCCCTTGGTGACTGCTACATCTTTAAATAAACACTACTAAGCCTCCACCATACTGGATGAGGCTGTGGTTAGCACGCATGCCCTTGCTGTCTCTCCCTTTCCCATCTACCTCCCCTGGCGGTTGCCCATGTCCTAGCTTTAAGTGGAGAGGCAGTGAATACAGCTTAACTGCCCAGAGCCAGACTTTCAGGGTATGAAATCCAGCTCTTCAGCTCATGGGGAGGCCTTGCAGCAAGGCACTTAACTTCTCCATGCCTCAGTTTCTGCATCCAGAAATTGTATAACAGTGAGACCTATTTAAACAGGTTATTGTGAAAATTAAGCAGGATTACCTTGTAAAGATTTTGCACAGTATCAGACATTTAGGAGAATTTCTTGTCTAAAATGATGATGATGGTGACAACTTTGGTAAGCTTTACAATCTGTCTTTAAATTATGTTTGTCTATATGTAGGTTCCAAATGTTAAACTATTAAATATCTCTTATCTTGATTCTATAAACATTATGCCTGTAAATCCAAGTTGTGATTGTAAAATAAAATTGCCTCTGACTTACCTTGCAGTATGACCCCTGTACCAGAGGAAGGAGCAATATTCTTAGTGTCAAGTCCAACAGACTGTGCCTTCTTAAACTCCACAACTGCTCAACATAATGGAAACTGTTGTTTTGCTTTATATTTGGGCCCTTGGAATTCTTGCACACTTTTCTGATTATGGGGGTTTTTTTGTTTTGTTTTGTTTTGTTTCCTTTGTGCTTTCTAAATGACTTTCTTTTCACAATGTGGAAAGAAATCTATACCTTATTCACAGCCTCCCTTGAACCTTCCACCTTTGAACTCTGTCATTCTTGTTCACAAAAATGGTGTTCGTGGAAAAAAAATTTTAAATGGTCTTGTGGGGCGGCATCTGTGGCTCAAGGAGTGGGATGCTGGCCCCATATACTGGTGGTGGAGGGTTCAAGCCCAGCCCCGGCCAAAAAAACGCTCCCCTGTCCCCCCAAAAAAGGTCTTTGTGAAGCCTGCTGATGTTTGTTGTAAATGGGACAGACGATGCTAGACAGCTGCTGTTTGGAGACTTCCTCTATTCATTTCTTAATCTGCTCACTGTTTCCTTCCCCCCTGTTATCCAGGTCCTTGATTTTCACTGTCATTTTTTCTAGATAAATTTGTAAGTTACTTATTTAGACATGCTGTGTGTGAGATGAATTTTCTGATTCCTTAAAATACTTATCGTCATCATTCTTCTATTCTCTTTTTTGTTTTTGCTGATACTCAAATGATTGCTTCATTAGTCACATAATTTGGAAGTTTCCTCTCTCAACTTTGGAGAAGTTGGTGATGGCAGTGGTGGTGATGGTGGTAGTGATGATTATGATGGGGGTGATAGTGGTGGTGAGGCAGTGGTGACGGTGGTGATGGTGGTGACAACAGTGGTGATGGTAGTGATGTAATGGTGGTAGTGATGACTGTGATGGTGGTGGTGCTGGTGGTGATGGTAGTGGTGATGGCAGGGGTGGTGATGGTGATGTTATGGTGGTAGTGATGACTGTGATGGTCGTGACAGCAGTGATGATGGCAGGGGTGGTGGTGGTGATGGTAAAGGCCATGGTGATGGTGAGGGTGGTGGAATTGATAATGGTGGACAGGGCAGTGCTACTGATAAAGAAGGCTCCTTCTGCCACATCTGCCTTAAAAATGAAATGTATACTCACAGAACTACGGGGCGTTGGCTCAACTTTTAAAGACAGCAATGGCCTAAATGTTCAAGTTTTCTTAATTCCAAAGTCACTTAATTTCTACTGTACTTCTCTCTTAATAAATCAGGTTTACGATTCCTGTGAACTGTGTCCCAATGGTGCTATCACAAAGCTTATTTGCCAGAAGAAGTTTGGGTTGGTTTTGTGAGCAGGAAGTCCCAGGCCACTACAAATGATACAGAAGATGATGTAGCATTTTGCAATTGTAATGTTCCATTTAAATGCTAAATAGTAATAACTGATCTGGTCCCAAATGGTTCATTAACTATCTCCACTGCCAAATTGCAAGCTTTTCTATATGTTTGTGCTAACAGCAAATTTTAATTGTTTAATGAGGATTTGCAAGCAGCTCTTTTTGTTCCACACTTGGGCATTGGTAGTAACATCCATATTATTTCCTTTGCAGACAGAACTAATGCTAATTATACAAAAGACTCTTCACAGTGCTGGAGTTTGAGGAGGGTCCAGCACCTGGTGCCTAATATTTTGCCTAACTGAGCTGTCTGTGATGGGGTTGAAGTGTCAGGAGCAAACCATCTGTGCCTGCCATATACCCAACGTGCTCCAGCTAATTTAATCTGCAGTTAGCATAATTTTCTTCTTCAGGTGCATAGATAGTTTGCATAATTTTGTTTCTGTTTGGAGAGGCTGCTCCAGAGGTTGTTTTATGTGTTAAATTTGATGCTACTGCACAAAGCATTGGCATGTAAGGCTCCTAATCAGCAACATGGTCTGGACACGAGACACCACATTGCCCCTTCCTTTCACCATACACACGGTGCAACATTTTAAGTCCTTCCAAGGAAGGAGTGTGTGTGTTTGAGCTGGAAAAGTGGGAGGAAAGACATCAACTTAAAAAAAAATTGGAATTATTCACAGGCTCAGAAAAAAAAAAAGAAAACTAATATGAGAAAGTTTGGGTACTTCCCAATTTGTCTTTACCTTTTTGTTCAGACATTTGTTTGAAAATAACTGTACTTGCAACACTGATTTTCAAAACTTTCATTTGATTTTTTTTCTAGTTCTTTCCTGAGTAGTACTATCTAATAAATACTAGAAAGAAGTCTGAGAAAAATGCAACCTGAAATTATGTAAGCCTAATTGCTACCTAGGGAGGTCCACATATAATTCTGCCACATGTGTAACACACAACTCTTACTGGACCAGGCTGGAATTCTTTACAAAGGTTTATGTTTTGTGGACTGCAAGCAGATGGAGCTGGAAATGGCTCAGTTCCTGTGTCTGGAAAGGAAGCTGGAGGCTTTGGCTTCAGCACACACCACCTTATTCCCATGGCTATGTGCAAATGCCTATTGTATAGGAGGGTCTGAATTTTTTACTTCATAGCGAGGGAGGAGAGCTGACCTGAAGCACCTTCTTCCTTCAGGGGCACACAGAAGTCACGTGGCAGCAGGCCTTGTCTGCTTCTGCTGATGTTTCTGAGACCCTGCCTCTACTGAGCCAACTCGTACGATGTTTGTCACTGTGTTCTGGGTACCATGAAGTACCATTCCCTCGCTCCAGTGCCCATCACAGGCTTTGTTTTGTTTTTAAGAGAATTTTATCCTCACTCTAGAGAAAGACTTACACTGTTTTGTCAAAAATTCAACTAAGAGCTGGAGTTGTTATTAGCCTGGTGTTACACACGAGCTTGATGACAGCACCCACCACCTCCCAGAATGATAGCAGGAGGTGGATGCAAGGTGTCCTCACTGGAACCCCACCCGGCCATGAGGAAGAGCCAGGCATCCACCTGCTGCAGCCCAGCGGACCCAAGTAAGAGAAGCCAAATGCCACAACCACTAACCACATAATTTCCTTTGTATGACGGGTCCAGAATAGACAGATCATAGTGACAAGATGCAGAAGAGGGGGTGGAGGGGGCGAGGGAAGGGAGAAGTGGGGGCCCCACTGGCTGTGAACACTGGAAACACTCTGGAAGTCAGAGGTGGTAAGGATCACTCATTCTGCAAATATATCACACTTTAATGCACACTTTAGAAGAAGGTGAATATTATGGTACATGAGTTACATCTCAGTAAAGCAGTCATTTTTTTTAATGAATTAAATTATTAAAACAAAAGAAAGCCACAGAGCTAGAACTCCTTGCAGCTGCCTTACACCCTCTCAGCCAGGAGTGCCCGTGATGCAGACAAGGGTCCTAGCTGTCCCCCCCAGCTTTTCAGCGGAAGCTTGGGTCTTCAGCTCCATGAGGACACTGTGGGCCTTGGAGAGAAATATTCCTGGGTCCAAGTCCCCCATTCCTCTGCCTGGAAGGAGTGACTTTGCTGTTTGCATTTAGGTAAACCAGTGCTAGGATTTAGGTCTTTGTGAAATCTCAAGGACACCACCAGGGCTGTGACCCCCAGCTGAGTCACAGAGGCCACTGGGGCCATTTATATCTCAGTGAAGATTTGATGCGTCTGGGTCATCCTCCTGTGCCTCAGAGGCCAGCAAACCTGTTTCCCAACAAGTGTGAGAGAATATATCTTTTAGGTGGTGGACTTAAGTTATCCCACTGTGGATACCAGAACACCAATGTATCAAGGAGCAAGGAGAAATTACTCTCTTGGGAACTGGGGACATGAAGACTGTGCACTCCATATACCCTCTGCCTATAACCAGGCAGCTCATGAATTTGCAGAAAGAATTAGCTGTTCCATGGGCCTGATTTTAATGTTGTTTTAAGATGTGTTACACATTTCCCTTTGATCTTGCAGGCTGGGTGGTCTCCCTTCTCTTTAAGATGGCTTCTACGTAGATACTTGAAGGCAGATATCTCTACCCCTTTCTCCAGCTTCTGACCACAGAAGCAAGTTGTTATCATTGAATAGTATGGAGTTGTGGGCTTACAGACTCATAGGTTGGCTTGCTTAATTTTCTTGTCCATGCAGAAGCTGTGATAGCCCCTCACTAGCTCATTAGGCCTTGGATTTGCTTCCCAAGCGGCAAGCCCTGAGATGGGAATTTGGGAGGGGGATTGGGGACACCAGTTGAGGAGCAGGGAAGTGATCCTGGGCGGGAAGCAGTGGACAAATGGTGTATAATCCATCTAGTTGATGCCTGGGGACATGGGGTAGTGGGGAGCAGAGAACACAGGCCTCAGAGCTGTGCTGCCCCAGGACAAAGGTGCTGGACAGTGATCCATCAGTGGCTGCACCAGGTCCCTGAACCCTTCTGGCCTGGTCTGTGTGTGAACCAAAATGGCTCCACTGGTCACTGGGATGTGAGAGCCAGGGCAGGGTGCAGCACTCATGGGTTCACACTTCCAGTTTATATGCATTTATATCATGCATTTATATCATTATATCATTCCCCCAACTGCCCCTGATCCAAGGCCATCAGCCAAAAGCAGCAGTGCTCCATCTGCACACCCTCCTCCCCTACCTCTCTTGGAAGCACCAAGCCTGGGGACTCTCCCCCCTGGTGCCTCACTGGACAACTCAGGCTGTCAGGACTCCTCCAGGACTCTGTCCAGCTCCACTGGCCTTTGTCCTGTTTCTGCCTTAGAGCCCCCAAGGCATTTGGCAGTTTCCTTGGCATGGAACACCTTGCCATGGCACTGGACCTCCCAGCTCCATAGCCCCTGCAGGGCTGGACCTCCCAACCCCATGCCCCCACTGCCCCCATACTTTGTAAAATAATTTAAAGAGGTTTATTCTGAGCCAGATTTGAGGACCATGACCTGGAGCCACATTGAAGAAGCCCTGATCAAGTAGACTTGGCTATGATGGTGTCACAGTTTGGTTTTATACATTTCAGGGAGACAGGAATTACAAGTGAGGTCGTAGATCAATACATGGAAGACATACATTGGTTTGGCCCCAAAAGGTGGGACATCTGAAGGGGGGGCCTACAGGTTAGAGGTGGGTTTGAAGATTCTTTGGTTAGTTGACAATTGGCTAAAAAAGTTAGCCTGTGTCTAATAGATCAGGAGTGAGTGAAAAGGAATGCTGAGTTAAGGTAAGCCTATTAATCAGAGACAGACTACAGGACACATGCCCAGACCCTTCAAGTGGTTTGTTGTATATATTGAGGACCTGCAGGTAGGTCTCACAGAGCCTTAGGCCTGCTAATGAGTTACAAAGGACATCTCTAAGAAGGGAGGGGGCATGATGAGGCATGTCTCTTTTCTCATAGCTAACAATTCAGTTTTAGGGATCCCCTTAGCCAAGAGGGAGTCCAGTCAATCAAATGCTAAGGGTAAGCCATAAAATTTAATTTAGTCACAGAACCCACAGCTCCATGCAGGGCTGGACTGGACCCCCACCCCCAACCCACATCCCTTGTGGGGCTAGACTGGATCTTCCAACTCTACACCTCCTGTAGTTCTGGACCCCCCCAACCCCACACCCCTGTTGGACTGGAACCCCAACCCCATACCCCCACCCCACACCCATAGCAGGGCTGGAACTCCAACTCCACACCCCATTGGGCTGGACTGGACCCCCAATCCCACATCCTCTCTTGGGCTGGGACCCCAACCCCACACCCACAGCAGGCCTGGACTCCCAAACCCACACCTCTGGCAGGGCTGGAACCCCAACCCCATACCCTGGCAGGGCTGGAACCCCCAACCCCATACCCCCAGTAGGGCTGGAACTCCAACCCCACACCCCATTGGGCTGGGGCTGGACCCCCAATCCCATATCCCCTGTTGGACTGGAACCCCAACCCCACACCCCTGGCAGGGCTGAAACCCTAACCCCACACCCTGGCAGGGCTTGCCTTCAGAAGTGTGTCCACTGCAGACCTGTCCAGAATCCCCAGATTAGGCTGCTGCGCCTTGGGTTTATTCCTGCCAGGCAGCTCAGCCACGGCCATTACACTCACTACACTTGGTGCTTGTTCAGAGACAGCATTCTCAGCCTCTCCTGTGCTGTGTGTCATGGTGTCGTGTCCCATCATGGTTGTCTGGGTGCCCTGCTATGTCCCCACACTCAGCACACTGCCATTCACAGTTGTGCCCACTAAATGCATGTCAGGTGCCTGGAAATGCCTACTATGTGCTCCTGCCGTGCTGGGTGTTGGATATGTGCCAGTGTCTTCCCATCACCTGGTGTTGGAGGGAGTCCAGGTTACCTGTTTTGGAACTTTTACGTGATATTGCATTAGAAGTTGAAGCCACCTCCCCTCTGAAGAACTGGAGTCTTTTGTCCCAGCCTCAGGGTGGTTTTCACTTACCCTGAGAGGTAACTGGAGTAAGGGGTCAGTTTTGCTGGCTCAGGTTTAGAAAACTGACATCTAGAATCACAAGAAAACAGTGACTGTTATTTTTAGATATGATTATCTTTGATTTCAATAAGTTAATATCTCTAATGAAAATAGAGGTGAGAGGAGAATCATTACCTGTTTGTAAGCAGGATCATAGCAGTTTGCTGATGGCTTCTGCTGGCTTCTGTGCAGACACTGAGGTGAGAACAGAAAAGAGCAATTTGTGCCAAAGGGAAGTTCTAGGAAACTGCTTGATGAAAATCAACCTTCATCACTAAACATGTAGCAATGTGATTTCCGCTAAATAATACAGCAGTTTCTTCATAAGTGAAAGGTTTATTTATAAATCAAGAAAAGCTGCTGGCTTTCAGTAACTTAATCCAAGATCAGAGAGTTTTTAAATTACATGTCTCTCAGTGTCGGCCTACATGAGAAACAGGGAGAAGCTCTCTGAAGGAACAGTACTTACGTGGAACCGCGTGCGGCAGTGGGAATGCGTGTGCCATAGTTAACTGTGTGTGCAGTCAGGGAGGCATAGGGAGACTTTTAAAGGAAAAAAATGAGGATTGGGTAATTGTTTTGAGATACTTAATAATTATCTTTGGTCATGAAGATCAATAACAAGAGTGCTACCTGTCAGGGTGGGCAGGCAGCTGCTGGGCAGATGTCCTTGCTGAAGTATTTTTTGTGTAAACTTGGGACGATCGTTGTGCAAGGTTGTGGTTTTTCTTTTCTTTTCTTTTATTTTATTTTTTATTTCTTTTTTTTTTTTTTTTTTTTTTTTTTTGAGACAGTCTCACTTTATCACCCTTGGTAGAGTGCCGTGGCGTCACAGTTCACAGCAACCTCCAACTCTTGGGTTTAGGTGATTCTCTTGCCTCAGCCTCCTGAGTAGTTAGGACTACAGGTGCCTGCCACAACGCCTGGCTATTTTTTTGTTGTTGCAGTTTGGCCAGGGCTGGTTTTGAACCTGCCACCCTCAGTATATGGGGCCGGCACCCTACTTACTGAGCCACAGGCGCCGCCCAAGGCTGTGATTTTTCTAGATTCTTTTCTATTATAGGCATAGGAGCACGTGAACCCTCCCCAGCTCTATTTGCCAGGGTTTTCTTAACAATAGCAACTCCATTTGATTCTGACAACTTTCACTAGGGAACTGAATAAACAATCTTTCTTCACTGATGGAGACTAAGGGTTTGTTTTTATCAGTGAAGTTTTTGACACATATTCTAAGATTCACGTACTGTTACTCACCTGGTGCCCATGGAAGAGATAAATAGCATGGGATGAGTCACTGGAGTCACAAGGACGGCTTAGACCATGTTCTTGACCTCAGCACCTGCAGTCCAGCTGAGGGATGCCAAGTGGAACAGAGGGGTGCGCTGTGCTGTCATAAAGGCCTCTGATGGACACCAAGGGAGCCCAGATGATCAGCTTTAATCCAGGGGAGATGACAACTGAACATGGCCTTATGGGAGATTACCAGGCCCCAGGGGAGAGGGCAAAGGAAGGACAGAGTGGCAGACCCCCAAGGAAGTCAGCACACTCAAAGGCCAATTCTGATGGGACACTGGTCTCTGGGGGGGGTGGGCACTGGGCATTCTGAGTCTCAGCTGGACAGTGTCATCAGGAGCCGACGTGGGGCCGGTGGAGTCAGGTGAGTGGCCCATGTGAGCCACTTGGGAAAGACACAATCAGAAATCCCAGCACCATGTAGGGCCTCAGAGGACAGCCCTTGGGCAAGACTTGGGGGCCTTGGCTGCTCATGGCCCCAGAAATGTATAAATTTGGGTGACCTTTCATAACCACCCTCACTTTTTGTGTCCCTGAGACATCAGAGGTGGCAGCGTGGATGCCCATTCCAGCACAGGTGGACCTGCAGGAGCCTGCCTGGCCAGGGGCCATGGCACTGGACAGCCTGGGTCTGACAGCCAAGGGGGCCGAGTCTCAGAGCCTCTCTGAGGGTGAACAGCAGGATTTGGCAACTGTGTGGTGTCAGGGAGGAGGAAGGAAGAATGGAAAGTGACTTCTTCAACTTGGGAAATGAAAGGGGTAAACTGTGGAAAATGACTGTGAACGTAGGTTTAATGACACAGAAGCTGTCTTGGTTGATTTGTGCTTCTTTCATTTAAGAAGAAGCTGTTATTTAGGGAGAGCACATTAATGCTGTTCAGTGAAGGAGGTTGCACTCTGGTTCTGTTCTTATCTAAGTATCTGTACAGAAGCCAGCAGGAGCCACCAGCAACCCAGCCAGCCCCTCAACAAAAGTCTCAACATCTCATCACTCATTTTTTTCTATAAATGTTTTAGTGTGAATCTCTGAAAAGGTGGGGCTTTTTTTGGTTTTTAGCTTAGTATAATTGAGATCTTTCCCCATTTTTTATTGTGTGAGCATAAAATATATAGCCTTCACTATTTCCACATGCACAGTTCTGTGGGACTGAGTATGTTCACAGTGCTGTGACGATCACCACTGAGCATCTCCATGACACTTTAATTCTATGCCCATTAAATGGTAACTTCTCACCCCTCTCTGTCCTCTAGAGACCACCGTGATACTGTCTCTCTCTATGATTTGGACTGCTCTAAGTACCTCATTATTGGAATGATACCATGATTGGCCTGTTCCACTCAGCATAATGTCCTGAAGGTTCACCCAAGTAGAATATGCCAGGGTTTCCTTCCTCTTGAAAGCTGAATAATATTTTATTGCCTGTATGCACCACATTTCGCTTATCAATTCATCCATAGACAGATATTTAACTGTTATGAATAATGGTTGCTGTGTACACATATCTCTTCAAGACCCTGTTTACAACTCCTTTTGGTATATGGTATATCATATCCATAAGTGGAATTGCTGGACCGTATAGTAACTTTACTTTTAATTAATTGAGAGACTGTAATACTGTTTACTACAGCAGATGCACCATTCACATCCCCATCAACAGTGCACATGGGTTCCTTTTTTTACATCCTGACCAATGCTTATTTTTTCTTTTTAATGGTAGCTATCCTAATGAGTAGGAGGTAGTATCTCACTGTAGTTTTGATATGCATTTCTTTGATGATCAGTGATGTCAAGTATCTTTTCATGTGCTCATCAATCACACGTATATCTTCCTTGAAGAAATTTCTATTCAAGTTATTTGCCTATTTTTGAATAAGGTTATTTTGTTGTTGTTGGGTTTTAGGAGTTCTATGGGTATTAATCTCTTGTATGATACATGATTTGCAAATGTTTACCCCCGTTCTATGCGGGACCTTTTAATTTTGTTGATATTGTCTTTTAATGCAAAAAATTTTAAGAATTTTTGTGCAGTCCAGTTGTTTCTTTTTTCTTTTGTTTCTTGTGCCTTTCTTGGTGTCACATCCAAGAAATCAACAAATCCAATGTCACAGAGCTCTGTGCTATGTTTTCTTCTAGGAGTTGTATGGTTTTAGGTATTATATTTTGGTGACTAATTCATTTGGGGTTGTTTTCTCTAAATGGTGCTAGCTGAAGGTTTAACTTAATGTTTTACTTGTAGATATCCAATTTTCTCAGCACTGTCCTTTTCCCACTGAATGGCCTTGGTACCCTTGTCAAAAATCATTTGATCACATATGCAAGAGTTTATTTCGGGGCCCTCTGTTCTGTTCCATTGGTCTATAAAGCTGTCTTTGTGCCATTTTCACATTCTTTAATTACTGTAGCACTGTAGTAAGTTTTGAAATCAGGAAGTGTAAGTACTGCAGCTTTGTTCATGTTTCAAGATTTAGTCTATCCTGGGCTACTTCATGTTCCATACGAATGTTAGGATAGGTTTTCCTATACAAAAAGCATTATTGGGATTTTGCTAGGGATTTCATCAAATCTGTATATTACTTTGGATAGCACTGACATCTTAACAATATTAAGATTCCCAGTCCATCAAAGACAATAGATGTCTTTCTATTTATTCATGTATTCTTTAATTTCTTTCAGAAATTTATTTATTTTTATTTTATTTTATTTTTTGAGATAGAATCTCACTATGTCGCCCTAGATAGAGTGCCGTGGTGTTATAGCTCACAACAACCTCAAACTCTTGGGTTTAAGTGATTCTCTTGCCTCAGCCTCCCAATTAGCTGGGACTACAGGTGCCCACCACAATGTCCAGCTAATTTTTGGTTGCAGTTGTCATTGTTGTTTAGCAGGCCCCACGCTGGGTGGGCTCAAACCCATCAGCCTCAGTGTACATGGCCGGCACCCTACTCACTGAGCTAAGGGCACTGAGCCTATTTTTTTTTTTTTTTTTTTTTTTTTTGAGACAAAGTCTCACTCTATTAGCTGGATAGAGTGCCATGGCTTTATCATAGCTCACAGCAACCTTAAACTCTTGGGCTAAATCTGTTTTCTTGCCTCAGCCTCCCCAGTAGCTGGGACTACAGGAGTCCAGCCACAATGCCCAGCTATTTTTCCATATTTAATAGAGATGGGGTTTCACTCTTGGTCAGGCTGGTCTCAAATTCCTGAGCTCTGGAGAGATTCCTGAGATCCTGAAGCAATCTACCTGCTTCAGCCTACCAGTGTGCTAGGATTACAAGCATGAACCATTGTACCCAGCCTCTTTCAGACAATTCTTGGACCTTTTATTGTATAAGACTTTGACCTCCTCAGTTAAATTACTACCTAAGTATTTTGGGGGTTTTTTGATGCTATTATAAGTGGGAATTGTTTTTATAATTTTCCTTTTAAATTGTTCATTGTTAGTATATAGAAATGTAGCTGATTTTTGTATATTAACTTTGTACCCTGCTAATTTGCTAAATTCATTTATTAGCTCTATCAGGTTTTTTTGCATGTGTGCTGTGAGGAGAGATAATTTTACTTTTTCCTTTCCAATTTAGGCGCTTTTAATTTCTTTTTCTTGCCTAATTACTCTGGCTAAAACTTTCAGTATAATGTTCAATACAAGTGGAAAAAGTGGGTATCTTGGCCTTGTTCTTGATCTTAAAAGGAAAACTTTCACCCTTTCACCATTGAGTATGTTTACTGTGGATTTTTCAAATATGCTTTCATTATGTTAAGGTACTGTCCTTCTGTGTTAAGTTTGTTTAGTATTTTTATCATGAAAAGGTTTTGACTTTTCAGCTGCACGGCCTACAGACACATGAAAAAATGCTCATCATCCTTAACAATCAGAGAAATGCAAATCAAAACTACTTTAAGATATCATCTAACTCCAGTAAGATTAGCACATCACAAAATCCCAAAACCAGAGATGTTGGTGCGGATGTGGAGAAAAGGGAACACTTCTACACTGCTGGTGGGAATGCAAACTAATACAGTCCTTTTGAAAAGATGTTTGGATAATACTTAGAGATCTAAAAATAGATCTGCCATTCGATCCTATAATTCCTCTACTAGGTATATATCCAGAAGACCAGAAATCGTATTATAACAAAGATATTTGTACCAGAATGTTTATTGCAGCCTAATTCATAATTGCTAAGTCATGGAAAAAACCCAAGCACCCATCGACTCATAAATGGATTAATAAATTGTGGTATTTGTACACCATGGAATATTATGCAGCTGTAAAGAAAGATGGAGACTATATCTCTTTCATGTTTACATGGATGGAGCTGGAA
>CAUYPK010083109.1:0-21127 GCA_963574355.1 Loris lydekkerianus
TAGCAACGACTCAGCAAGGCCCGGCCTGAAACTGCCTCTACCTAGATACACCCAACGTGGTACCATGCCACTGGCCCGACCCTGTCACTCACCTCTTCCCCCGCCTTCTTTCCCTGCCCCTTCTCCACAATAAAAAAAAAAATAAAATAAAATAAAAAAAGAATCAAAAAAAAAAAAAAAAAAAAAAAAAAAGAAAATTTATGCCAAATAAAAAAATAACAATAGCAATAATTTTGGGAGTAGCAGTTGTTTTTTCAAGAAAAAATGGTGTCCTATGAAAAATGGCTAATTTGGCTTCATGCCTGTAGCTCAAGCGACTAAGGCACCAGTCACATACACCAGAGCTGGCGGGTTCAAATCCAGCCTGGGCCTGCCAAACAACAATGACAACTACAACCAAAAAATAGCCGGGCGTTGTGGTGGGTGCCTGTAGTCCCAGCTACTTGGGAGGCTAAGGCAAGAGAATAGCTTAAGCCCAGGAGTTGGAGGTTACTGTGAGCTGTGATATCACAGCACTCACTCTACCCAGGGCAACAGCTTGAGGCTCTGTCTCAAAAAAAAAAAAAAAAAAGAAGAAGAAAAGAAAAATGGCTAATTTCACCTGCAACTCAGAGAACTGCACAAGTGCTTTTCCTAGAGATAACCACAGTGCTTTGGTATGCGGCAGAATTACTTCATGAATACTTTTCGTTCCATCACGGACTATGAGAAAGTTACTCAAGGGTCAAGATTTGATAAAAATAATAATTTAACTCTTTCATCAAGGATATTCTTAGGTAAGACAAGCTCAACACTCAACATTGCTTTTGCACCATCATTGCAAGTGTCTATAGAGGTTAAACAGCAAATGATGTGCTAGCATTATTATAAAAATGGTGGTGACCTCTTGGGTGCCTTGAAAGGTTTAGAGATCGCACTTGAAGAAATGATGCCCTACAAAGTGAGACTGTAACTTCTTAGTGTGATCCAAACAGCCCCCCATGAGCCACCCCAGCCAACCTCCCCAGCCTCATCTCTCCTACCATTTCATCCCTACTGGGTTCATGCTACAGCTGGAAAGAATGGACTCCTTCTGTTGAGGAAGTACCCTGGCTCTAGAGCCAAAACCAAGCTGCTTAGCTTCTTGCAGTCTCCAGGAACAAGAAACAAAGTGACATTCTTCATGCTTCAGACTTTTGGGCCTTTGCTCGAGCATTCTGCCCAGAACTCCTTTTTCCTTCTGGTGAGCTCCTATTCAGTCATAAAAGTCTAGCTCAAATATCACTTCCTCTGTGAAGCCTTCCCTTGCCCTCCAATGTACACCCATATTGTTTTGTACAAGCTTCCTTTATAAAACTTAATACATTGGGCCAGGCGTAGTGGTTCATGCTTGTAATCCTAGCCCTCTGGGAGGCCGAGGTGGAAGGATTGCTTGAACCCAGGCGTCTGAGGTTGCTGTGAGCTAGGCTGTGGCCACAGCACTCTAGCCTGGGTAACAGAGTGAGACTCTGTCTCAGAACAAAACAAAACAAAAATAAAAGTCGTTGTGGATGGATGTGAGGCTACTTACAGTCTCTTTTTAAAACTCTATTTACTGTGACTATCCATACATCTCACTATAGCAGTGTTAATGTGTTCGAGACTTAGGCGTTGCTGCAGGCCCCACTGGAGTGCCGTGAGAATAATGATACATGCTCTATATTACATGCCTAAAATCTGATAAATTATGAAATCCAAAACTCACTTGATCCCCAAGGATTTTGGGTGAGAGATGTGTTGACTTTTATTGTGTTCCCGTGAGGATGTCCATTTCTTCTGCTGACATCTGTGAGGGCAGGTATCATGTCCTAAACATATCTGTGTCCCCAGATTCCAGTAGAGTGCCTGGGCAACAAAGTCTTGGTATAAGTTGAATTTATGGATCCTCCCTAACTCTCCCACACCAAATACTAAGAAGCAGATTAGATTTCAGAATTGCAGGCTAGAGCTCAGGTTACAGCACATACGCATTTAATTTTGCTCCCCCCAAAAACCTCACTAGAACTTCTGGAAGAGGAATTTTTTGGTTTTTTTAAAGACACAAACCCACAATGTTGAGAAAAACAGGATGGAAACCACCGCCACAAGAGGAGAAGGACAGTGGTGACTGATTTGGCAGGCCTGGGGACGCCGAGTCCAAGGCAGCTATGGGGAGGCTGTGCACAGGCACGAGTTGCAGAGAGGACTTGCCAAAGACAAACAGACTGGCAGCTCCAGGCCCCCCTGCGAGGGAAGGTGTCCAGGTGCTGAAAAAAAAAAAATTGAGAAGATCTTGGGGGAGGGGGCTATTTAGGAAGCACTTAGGTCCCTGGATCCCTCCCTGGCCTCGCACAGCCCTGGTTCCCCACAGCCAGAGGCGAGAGCAAAACAAAGCTTCTCTGGATTAGGGGACATCAGGCACCACCGAGGACTTGGGTATAACACAGAAAATGGGGCTAAAGGAACCAACTATATTTAAGGCTGAATGTGGAAACACCACACCCACACCACTCCTGCCCACCCACTCAGCTTGTTTCCTAGAACTCTGGCCACTAAATCCTCACCCTCCCAGGGAGCGGGTTGTAAAATGACTAGCTTAGAGGAAAGATTTGACAAAACAGGCATACTGGATTCTCCAGGAAATAAACACCCAGTCCGCCCTGCTGTGCAGGTCCACTCCGACAGACCCCCTCGTGTACTTGGAGCTTCCCACTACTTTTTTGGCCTTTCACTGAGAAGACGGCTGGGAAATACCTCAAACTCAAGGAAAACCTTGAACATGGAAGAGAGAGACCAAAACAGGGTAAAAGGAACCCAGAAGAAGTGAACACTAGGAGGGAGGTTTTTTTTTTAAAGAATGTTTTATCTTCAAAAAGATAAGAAAAGATTACTTCATGCCCAAGTTGAAACAAAACAGGATTCCATTAGAAAACATTCAAAGGCTCGGCGCCCGTAGCTCAGTGAGTAGGGTGCCGGCCACATACACCAAAGGTGGTGGGTTCAAGCCTGGCCTGGGTCTGGTAAACAACAATGATGACTGCAAGCAAAAAATAGATGGGCGCTGTCGTGGGTGCCTGTAGTCCCAGCTACTAGGGAGGCTGAGGCAAGAGAATTGCTTAAGACCAAGAGTTTGAGGTTGCTGTGAGCTGTGATACTACGGCACTCTACTGAGGGTGATAAAGTGAGACTCTGTTCCAAAAAAAAAAAAAAAGGAAGTGCCCACAGCTCAAAGGAGTAGGGCACCAGCCCCATATGTGGAAGGTGGTGGGTTCAAACCCAGCCCAGGCCAAAAACTGAAAAAAAAAAAATAAATAAAAGGAAACATTCAAAGAGGGCAGGTGCCATGATGTGTGCCTTGGCTTATGTCTGTAATCCTAGCACTCTGGGAGGCTGAGGTGGGTAGATTTGTTCAGCTCATGAGTTCAAGACCAGCCTGAGCAAGAGTGAGACTCCATCTCTAACAAAAAATAAAAAATAATAGCCAGGCGTGTGGAGACCCCTGTAGTCTCAGCTACTCAGGAGACTAAGGCAAGAGGATTGCTTGACCCCAAGGGTTTGAGGTTGCTGTGAGCTATGATTCTGTGACACTCTACCGAGGGAAACACACTGAGACTCTGTCTCAAAAAAAAAAAAATAAATAAATAAAAGAGAGAGAAAACATTCAAAGATTTAGAAAGAGCTTCAGAGATTAGTATAGTTGAAATGTTTTAAGAAATCAGTAAAAGGTTTGCAAAATCAAGATGAGGAAACAGCTTAGAAATTAGAGTAAAAAAAGATAAAGAGATTGAAAATAGGAAAGAATGGCCACTCCAGGACATCCAACGTGAGAATTAGGGGTTTCCGAAGAAGTAAACAGAGAAAATGTGGAAGGAATTATTAAGAGTAAACTTAAGAAATTTTGCAGAATGCAGGCTTCCAGACTAAAGGAGTCCAGCAAGTCCTAGACATTACATGATGGATGAAAATAGACCCAAGTTAAGGCATGTCACTGTAAAATTTCTGAACATGTAGGGGAAAAATATTCTATAGGATTCTATTTCTCCGGAGGTGAAGACAAAATCAGAATAGCTTCAGACTTATAGCAACACTGAGGGCTAGACACAGTGCCTTCAAAAGTCTGAATGAAAATGGTTTGTAATCTAGAATTCTATTCCCAGTGCAGGTATCAACCAGGTATGAACATTCGGAAATGTTCAGACAAACATTTTCTTTCTTTCTTTCTTTCTTTCTTTCTTTCTTTCTTTCTTTTTTTTTATTTTAAAATATCTAAGATCTTAAAATCCTATCCCATGTATCCTTTCTCAGCAAGCTACTGGAGGAGACACTTTGTTGAAACAAACATCAATCACGATCTAGGAAGATGTGTAGCCACGCCCTGTGGCTCACACCTGTAATCTTAGCACTCTGGGAGCACAAAGGGGCAAATTCCTTGTACTCAGGAGTTTGAGACCAGCCTGAGGAAGAGCAGGACCCTATCTCTGAAAATAGCTAGGTATTGTGGTGGGCACTTGTAGTCCCAGTTACTTGGGAGGCTGAGGCAAGAGGATTGCTTGAGGATTGTTTGAGGTTGCTGTGAGCTAGGATTTCATAGCACTCTACCCAGGGCGACAGAAACTGTATGAATGAATGAATGAATGAATGAATGAATGAATGAAAATGGGAAGATGTAGGTTCAGTAAACCAGAGATCTTTTATGTGAGAAAGTGACAGTTGAGCCCCAGACGGTCTGTAGCGAGGGCAACCAGTTAAGTCAGTCCTGTGACTCAGCAGATAGACATGTTTTGGGTGTTTTCACCAGGAACCTAGCTCAAGGAAGAGAATGCCCAGAGAAGTGGAGCTCTGATTCTTTTCTGAGTCTGACTTGCCTAGAGCTGGTGCTAATGGAGATCCTGTTCTGCCTGTAAATCAATTCAACTGCCCGTCAGTGTTCAGCTTTGGCCCACTCTTGAGACCTGGCGTTAGGTCAGTGAGCAGAGAAGAAAAAGAAACAAACAACAAACAAAAAAATAGAACAGCCCCTCCCCATGAGCGTATTTCTGCTAGACTGCCGCTGATGGCTCAGTCCTCACCCCTCTGAGATACCCAGTACCCACTGACTTCCCCAGTGCAGGCTAGGATCCACACTCACTCAGCAAATTTTTTCCAGAGAAACATCATCTATGAGTAGCAATCTTGCCCCTTCCTTACAATGGTTTGAGCTTGCTCCTTGGCTTTCCCCCAAATAAAATATCATTTATGGGTACACATATAGATAGCAGAGAAGTGCAAGGGAATGTTTAACTCAAACATCAGAATATAGGTTACTTTTGTCCGGAGAAAGATGTTATCCTGGAGAGCTCACAGTAGAATTTTAAAGTATTGGAAATATTTTTGTTTCTTAGCCAGCTTCTTTAAAGTGTACATACACAGGACCAGTTGCCAGTGATCCTAGCAGTCTGGGGCGCTGAGGTGGGTGGATTGCCTGAGCTCAGGAGTTCCAGACCAGCCTGAGCCTGAGGGAGCCCGTCTCTACTAAAAATAGAAAAACTGGTCAAGTGTTATGGTGGGTACTGGTAGTCCCGGCAACTCAGGAGGCTGAGGCACACTTGAACCCAATAGTTTGAGGTTGTTGTGAGCCATGGCACTTTACCCATGGCACAGAGTAAGACTGTCTCAAAACAAACAAACAAAAAAAGACCAGGTGCAGGGGCTCCGGTCTGTAATCCTAGCATTCTGGGAGGCCTAGGCAGGTGGATTGCTTGAGCTCACAAGTTCGAGACCAGCCTGAGCAAACAAGCGAGTTGTCTTTTTTGCTAAAAATAGAAAAACTGAGGCAAGAGGATCTCTTGAGCCCAAGAGCTGGAGGTTGCTATGAGCTATGATGCCACAGCACTCTACCCAAAGTGACAGCTTGAGACTGTCTCAAAAAAAAAAGGATACGTACATAATTATAGATTCTTATATATTGATGATTCAATTCACAGTAAAAAATCTTTTACATTGGGCAGTGCCTGTGGCTCAGTGAGTAGGGTATCAGCCCCATATACTGAGGGTGGCGGGTTCAAACCCGGCCCCGGCCAAACTACAACAAAAAAATAGCCAGCTGGCGGCGCCTGTGGCTCAGTGAGTAGGGCACCAGCCCCATATACAGGGGGTGGTGGGTTCAAACCCCACCGGGGCCAAACTGCAACAAAAAAATAGCCAGGCATTGTGGTGGGTGCCTGTGGTCCCAGCTTCTCAATAGGCTGAGGCAAGAGTATCCCCTAAGCCCAAGAGCTGGATGTTACTGTGAGCTGTGATGCCACAGCATTCTACTGAGGGCGACAGAGTAAGACTCTGGCTCAAAAAAAAAAAAAAAAAAAAAGCCAGCTACTCGTGAGGTTGAGGTAAGAAAATAGCCTAAGCCCAAGAGCTAGAGGTTGCTGTGAGCTGTGATGCCACAGCATTCTACCAAGGGCGACAAAATGAGACTCTGTCTCTAAAAAAAAAAAAAAAAAAACTTTTACATTTAAGACAAATGAGGAGATTTTAAATGGTTACTCAGAGATAGCAGGTGTTTGATTTATAGGTTTATTTCTCAATTAGGCCAACTCTTATTACCGTTCAATACTGGTGGCTGCCCCTCCACCCCATTAGCACCCCCATCCCTAGGCCCTTCCAGTTACTCTCACTCTGCTCCATTTTTGTTTTGAAATAGTACTTATTGGCCAGGCACAGTGGCTCACGCCTATAATCCTTGCACTCTGGGAGGCTGAGGCAGGTGGATTGCTTGAGCTCATGAGTTTGAGACCAGCCTGAGCAGAAAGTGAGACCCTGTCTCTACTAAAAATAGAAGAACTAAGGCAAGAGGACTGCTTGAGCCCAAGATGGAGGTTTGCTATGACACCAGGTGTACTATGACACCATGGCACTCTATCTAGGGTGACAGCTTGAGTCTTTGTCACAAAAAAATAAAATAAAATAAGGCTTGGCACCGTAGCACAGTGGTTACATTGCCAGCCACATACACTGAGGCTGGCGGGTTCCAACCTGGCCCGGGCCATCTAAAAAACAATGACAACCACAACAAAAAATAGCCAGACATTGTGGCAGGCGCCTGTAGTCCGAGCTACTTGGGAGGCTGAGGCAAGAGAAACACTTAAGCCCAAGAGTTTGAGGTTGCTGTGACCTGTGATGCCACGACACTCTACCGAAGGCAACATAGTAAGACTCTGATTCAAAAAAAAAAATAAACAAAATAAAATAGTACTTAGCTTCTTAGTCCTCTAGAACAGGATCTCAAAATTTTTGGTATAAAAATGTTATGGTCTTGTAGGTAAAGGAAAAGCAGAGAGAGGGAAGGGAAGTGGGGTCTTGGTGTGTGCCACACCTTTTGGGGGCAAGACACAATTGTAAGAGGGACTTTACCTAACAAATGCAATTGGTGTAACCTGGTTTCTTGTACCCTCAATGACTCCCCAACAACAACAACAAAAATTAACAATAAACATTTAAAAAAAGATTTATTGCTAAAACTCTTTAAAAAAATTTTATGCTCTTAAGTATTATTGAAGAACTTGTTACAAGTCATATCTATTGATATTTATTATATTTGAAATTAAAACTGAGAAATTTTTAAAACATACAAGAGTCACTAACATATTCTATAAGCTGTCAATCATCATGTAGCCTCTGGAACGCTCCACTGTACACTCATGAGAATGGAAGAGATAAATAATATTTAGCATTTTTGACCTTGATGGGCCCCCGAACGGGCCTCAGAGGCCCCTGGGGGAACCTGGACTTTGAGCGCCGTGGTTTAGAACAATGTATGGCATATAATGGGCACTGATCAACAGACATGTCCTTAGTGTCCACTACACAGAAAGCCTTCTGCTAGACCCAATCCTACCCTTCAGTCACACACCCCAGATGCCCTTTACTGGGATTCTGGTGGTAGAATATTCAACAGATTCTCTGTTTCTAGGAAGCTGTTTGGGGTACGAGTCCTGCTATTAGTCCAAGAAGAGTCTACACCAGCCCATGCTGTTCACCAGTCTGAAGGCTTTAGGACACATTTGGATGTTTCTTGGAAGGATTAGTCATTGCCTTAGAAATGGTGAGAGGTGAGTACCTATGGCTCCCTCCTGAGCAGAGCCAAAGAAAGTACAGAGATGACCTCCAAGAATCACGTGTCCTTGGTCATTTCCCCAGTTTCTTCCTTTGCAAATTGGGATTTTATGAGTCTAGTTCCTAGGTAACAGCTAAGAGTGCTTCCAATGTTAACATTCTACAGTTCTATTAATGTCAATGCAACACTTCTGGATAATAAGCACTTAATGACGAGTTGTCACGTGTGAATCCAGCTGAGCCCCCTGTAAACAGTGGCTGTTTCAGAGACATTTGATCTCCAACCCAGGAAGCCCCAGGGTGACTGGAGTCATTTGGGGGTAGTGAAGCATTTAAGAAAACAAACTGAAATGCTGTCATCTGATATAACAAAGAAAACTAAGCCCATCCTTCACTTCATCTGGCATCCAATCTTGGCTAAGCCGTAGGATGGCGAGTTAAATCATAGATGGACTCCACTGAGAAGGAGTTGGTTTCCTTTATTCATCCATTCAACAAATGTTATTGAACGGCTATTATTTGTCCTTCATTTGTGTGAGATACTAAAATATAATTTTGACTAAAAAGAGATACCAACACTTGAAGGTTCATGTAGCTTTTCAAAATAATTGGATACTAACATCTAAATATCTGGAGATTTCTCATGAAAATCCAAATTTCCAGCATTACATAAACATGAGTTTGCTGTTTCCCCCAGGTGCCTTCACTTGGTACAGTCATGTACCTTCCCTACCCCACCCCCATGGGCATGGGTTTGCCACCCTGGGTGTACAATTGAGGGGGAAGATAGACATGTTGGTAACTAAGGATGTGCTTAGTGCTCCCCTAGAACTGTTGCAAAGGGCTCAGGAAGCATCACTGGGCTGGGGAGTGGGGGAAATGGGCTTAAGGAAAGACTTCACAGAATAAGGGGATACATAAAATTGACCCCAACTAAGATCTACAGAGAACTCAAATTAAGCAACATAAAAAGAGCCAACAATTCTTTATATCAATGGGCAAAAGAGATGAATAGAACCTTCTCTAAAGAAGACAGACAAATGGGACAGCACCTGTGGCTCAAGGAGTAGGGTGCTGGTCCCATATACTGGGGGGTGGCAGGTTCAAGCCCGGCCCTGGCCCCCCCCCCAAAAAAAAAGACAGATGAATGGATAACAAACATATGAAAATATGCTCATCGTCCCTAATTATCCGAGAACTGCAAATCCAAACCACCCTGAAATGTCACTTAACCCCAGTGTGAATGGCCCACATCACAAAGTCTCAAAGCTGCATCTGCTGGCATGCATGGGGAGAGAAGGGAACACTTTTACGCTGCTGGTGGGACTGTAAACTAATACAACCTTTTTGGAAGGAAGTATAGAGTATCCTCAAAGAACTCAAACGAGACCTCCCATTTGATCCTGCAATCCCATTACTGGGCACCTACCCAGAAGAAAAAAACTCATTGTATCATAAGGACATTTGCAGTAGACTGTTTATTGCAGCCCAATTTACAATCACCAAAATGTGGAAACAACCTAAATGCCCACCAATTGGGGAATGAATTAACAAGCTGTGGTGTATGTATACCATGGAATACTATTCAGCCCCTAAAAAGATGGAGACTTTACATCTTTTGTATTAACCTGGATGGAGGTAGAATGCATTCTACTCAGTAAAGCATCACAAGAATGGAGAAGCAAAAATCCAATGTATTCAATTCTGATATGAGGACAATTGATGCTAGTACACGGTGGGGGAGGGGGACAGGGGCAAGGGCCGAGAGACAAGAAGGGCATGTGGGGGGGCCCATGGTGTATGACACATCTCTTGGGGGGAGGACACGATTATAAGAGTGACTTTAGGGTGGCGCCTGTGGCTCAGTGAGTAGGGTGCTGGCCCCATATGCTGAGGTTGGTGGGTTCAAACCCAGCCCCGGCCAAACTGCAACAAAAAAATAGCCGGGCGTTGTGGCGGGCGCCTGTAGTCCCAGCTACTCGGGAGGCTGAGGCAAGAGAATCGCTTAAGTCCAGGAGCTGGTTGCTGTGAGCTGTGTGATGCCACGGCACTCTACCAAAGGGCCATAAAGTGAGGCTCTGTCTCTATAAAAAATAAAAAAAGAGTGACTTTGTAGCTTGGTACCCATAGGAGTGGTTACAGCGATAGCCACATACACTGAGGCTGGCGGGTTTGAGCCCTGATTGGGCCAGCTAAACAACAATGACAACTGCAACAGAAAATAGCCTGTGTTGTGGCAGGTGCCTATAGTCCCAGCTACTTGGAGGCTCAGGCAAGAGAATCCTTGAGCCCAAGAGTTTGAATTCACTGTGAGCTGTGATGCCACAGCACACTATCAAGGGTGACATATTGAGACTCTATCTCAAAAAAAAAAAAGAAAGAAAGAAAAGAAATGGGCCCTGAAGGAGGCCTTCTTTTTTTTTTTTTTTTTGAGACAGAGTTTTACTTTGTTGCCCTGGGTAGAGTGCTATAGCATCACAGCTCACAGCAACCTCCAACTCTTGGGCTCAAGTGATTCTCTTGCCTCAGGCTCCTGAGTAGCTGGGCTGAGTTACCTCAGGCTCCTGAGTAACTCCTGAGTGCCTGCCACAACGCCTGGCTATTTTTAGAGATGAGGTCTCCCTCTAGTTCAGGTTGGTCTCCAACTTGTGAGCTCAGGCGATCTGCCCACCTCGGCCTCCCAGAGTGCTGTGATTACAGGCGTGAGCCACCACGCCTGGCCTCACTCTGCAATTCTTGACGTGATTACTGCATATCTGGAACATTCCTAAAGTGGGGGTGGGGGAATGGAGGGGTGGAGAGAAGGAAAGAGAGATTCCAGCTCCTGTGTAGCCCCCAGTCTAGGAGGGAGGAGACAGCCAGCCAGTGGAGAATGTAGAATTCCAGCACAATGCCAGTGAGGGACACCATAGTGCTATAGCAGAGTCCTGACGGAGTAGCTCACTTGGGAGTGGGAGAAGATTCCAGATTCCAAGCAGTGTCTAGAGAGTAATGGGTGGAGAAAGGAGGTTGTGAGGGAGATGAAGCGGGGAGTCCACATCTTTGTTTTTTTTCTTCTTCCTTTTTCTTCTTTTTTAAAGAACATGAGCCAGTTTTGTTTGTTACGTTTGAAGTACTCATTTCTTACATTTGAAGTACTCTTTGATGACATCTTTGTCCTGAGACCGGCGCCCTACCCCTTTGAGCCACAGGCGCCGCCCACCACCGCCTCTGTCAGTTTTACAAAGGCCCACCCATTTCTCTATTTTATCTTTTTTTGTTTGTTTGTTTTTTATTTTTATTTTTTATAGAGACAGAGTCTCACTTTATGGCCCTTTGGTAGAGTGCCCTGACATCACACAGCTTACAGCAACCTCCAGTTCCTGGGCTTAAGCGATTCTCTTGCCTCAGCCTCCCGAGTAGCTGGGACTACAGGCACCCACCACAACGCTCGGCTATTTTTTTGTTGCAGTTTGGCCGGGGCTGGGTTTGAACCCACCACCCTTGGCATATGGGGCCAGCGCCCTACTCACTGAGCCACAGGTGCCGCCCTCTCTAGTTTATCTTAATCAGGTTGCTTTGGTGTTCAGCGCAAAGGGCCTCCACCAACGTGACATACACAGGGTCATTACAGTTGGAAGCAAACACACAAAGAGGGGCTTGGTGCTTGTCTAAGGCTTTGACAACTTTGTAGAGTCACATGCAAGGCCATCGTGGATGAGGATGGTCTTCAGCACCTCTTATTAATCAGTGGTAACGTCCATTACACCTCTAGCAGCAATGCCTTCCTTGGCCACAGTGGTGGGTTATGGGTGAAGCTAAATCTTGAGTTCACCTGAGCCTTCACCTCCACATTACTGGGTGGTGGCAGGGAAAGAGAGAGTCCACCTCATTGTACTGACTTTTCAGAATATAGAACTTAGGTGGTGGCCAGCCTCTACTAAATGGAGACAGCTGAGGGCAAGTGGACGTTTGTTGAATGTAAACGAACTACATATGAGGCACGATGATGGATACAAAGGGATAGTTGAGAAATCCTAAATTATAGGTTGGTGTCTGGACATGGTGACTCATACCTGTGTTCCTATATTCCTCTTGCCTCCTAGCACTGTGTGAGGCCAAGGCAGGAGGATTCCTTCAGCTCAGGAGTTTGAGACCAGCATGAGCAAGAGCAAGATTCCATCTCCACTGACAAAAACACAAAAATTAGCTGGGCACTGTGGTCAGGCCTATAGTCCCAGCTACTCAGGAGGCTGAGACAGGAGGACTTGAGCCCAAGGCTGAGCCCAAGAGTTTGAGGTTGGTTGTAAGCTGGGCTGTTGTCACAACACTCTAGCTGGGGCAACAGAGTGACACTCTGAATCAAAACTAATAAAATAAATAAATTACAGGCTGGTAAGAAAGAGAGGCACAGAGACGTCTAAGGTGGAGACTAGTTGACTCCAGTCATGATAGCTGAAGTCAAGGTGGTTTGATAGGAAGCCCGAAGCCTCCCATGAGTGTGTGGGAAGACAGTGCTGGATGTCAGGGGCTCAAGGGCCAGAGATATCAATGTCTGGTGGAGACTCTTATCCACAAATGAGAATAATAATGATAACCCACCTCACATGGTTATTTTCAGAATTAAATAGTAAGGTTCTGTATATGAAAGTACTTAGTATGTAAATATTAATTATTGCTTTAAGAACAATTTTGCACTCACATTATTTGTTAGTGCTATACGGCTGAGCAGGCAGAAGAATTGCTGGACAATGACCAGAGGTTAGGAAACAGATCATTTTAAAAACGTAGATTTTTTGGGCGCCGGCCCCATATGCTGAGGGTGGTGGGTTCAAACCCGGCCCTGGCCAAACTGCAACAAAAAATAGCCAGGCATTGTGGCGGGCACCTGTAGTCCCAGCTACTTGGGAGGCTGAGGCAAGAGAATCGCCTAAGCCCAGGAGTTGGAGGTGCTGTGAGCGGTGACGTTATGGCACTCTACTGAGGGTGATAAAGTGCGACTTGGTCTCTAAAAAAAAAAAATCTATAAAGTATACTTACCTTTTGTGTTGATGTCTAACTTAATTGCATTGTGGTTTATCTATACTTGTTCTAAGGTTGCTTTAGATTTGCTTTGTTACCTATTCCTGAGGTTAATTTTTGTGAATGTTCCAAGTATATCTGAGGAGAATCTGTGCTTTGTGATTATTGGTTTTGGATTTTAAGTAAATGCAGCAAATCAAGCTTGTTAACTGTATTATCTTCTGCATCTTTATGTATTAATATTTGCTTGCCCTATCAGTTCTTGGGAGAAGCATTTTGAAAATTTCCACAGTAGTAGTCATTATCTTGATTTCTCTTCATACTTTGTATTTTTCTCTTCATAGGAACATATTTTTAAACTCCTTAATTAGATGCATACATGTTAAGAATTGTTCTTTCTTCATAATCAATTAAACTTTGTTTCATCATAAGTAACCTTCTCCATCTTTTATAATACTTTTACTCTAAAGTCTATTTTGTGATTTTTTTTTTTTTTTTTTTTTTTTTTTTTTTTGAGACAAGGGCTTACTCTGTTGCTCAGAGTGGAGTGCAGTGACGTTATTATAGCCGACTGTAACCTTAGGCTTCTGGGCTCGAGTGATCTTCCTGCCTCAGCCTTTCTGGTAGCTAGGACTACAGGTGTATGCCACAACACCTGGCTCATTTTAAAACTTTGTTTTTTTTTTAAAGCAGAGAAGGGTTTCATTCTTGCTTAGGCTAGTCTCGAAGTACTGAGCTCAAGCAGTCATCTCACCTCAGTCTCCCAAGAGTTCCAGGATTACAGGAGTGAACCACCACGCTCAGCTAAAGGTCTCGCTGCCCAAGCTGGTCTCAAACTCTGGACCTCAAGCAATCCTCCTGCCTCTGCCTCCCAAAGGGCTAGGATTACAGGCAAGAGCCACCACACCTACCCTATTTTCCTAATAAGATAAGGTACCTCAGCTTTCTTTAGGTTATTTGGCTTAGAACCTCTTTTCTAGTCTTTTACTCTGAATCTTTTTGGTTATTAAGTTTTTGCTTTGCTTTTGTTAAGTTTTTAGACTTATAAATAGCTGCTTTTAAATTTAGTCTCTCAATCTCTTTTACTAGTAGGTTTGGTCAAATTATTAAGATTTTGGCTATTTCTACAATTTTAATGTTATTTGTATTCATAAAAATATTTTTCCTTGTTCTTTTTTAAAAAATGATTGATATTGGGTGGTGCCTGTGGCTCAAAGGAGTAGGGCGCCAGCCCCATATTACCGGAGGTGGCGGGTTCAAACCCGGCCCCAGCCCAAAACTGCAAAAATAAAAAAAAAAATTTTTAAAGATTGATATTGAGAGCTCTTTTATTTACTTTTTTTCTTTCTACTACTTTGAATTTGTATACTCCATTTCTGTTCTTTTAGCAACTAACCTGAAATTTAACAGGCATACTTAGCAAAACCTGTAGTAAACACCTATCTTGCCATCCTATACAATGATCATGGCCTTAGAACTTTCACCTACGATCACCCTCTTCCTTCTTTATATGCTACGATTGCCCAGGGCTTTAGTATGGTCATATTCAACACTACAAAGTAGTTATTTTTTTTATACAGACAATATTTGTTTAGATGTATGTTTGTATTTATATTTTATATTTGTGTCAGTTTCTTTGTTTACCATCCCATTTCATCTGGGATAATTTCCTTCTTTATTGAAATACATTTTTTAGATCTTCTTTTATTTTTTATTTATTTTATTTATTTTTTAATTTTTATTACATCATAGCTGTATACATTAATGTGATTATGGGGCACCATACACTAGTTTCATAGACCGTTTGACACATTTAGATCTTCTTTTAAAGAAAGTCTTTTGAGTGACTCAGAATCTCCTAACGTGTCACTGAAGATGTTTTCTTCAGTCTTTAATAACTAAATTTTTGTCATTTTTGAATATGTCCAGATATTCTGGAAATCCATCTCTGGTTCTAACCTAGTTGAATGATAAGGGCGAACAAGTTTAAGTGATGCTTGAAGACATAACATTCACTCCTGGGGTTTGTTAGGAGTTTGTCTTTATGACTAATTATATAATTGGAAGGAGATTAAGAACCTGAAATGAAGACTTTCATTGTATATCATCCCAGCTCTTGAGGCTGCCTAAGCCTCATGTAAACTGTTACAGGAGCTCTGGATTCCTTAAACTTTGATCTCCAAGACTGGGGGTAGCTCATATCATTATGTTTTTTGTTACAGCTCAGAGAGTGGCAACAGTGTGAAAAGACTGAAACCAGACCCTGCCCCAGATGACAAAAATCAAGGTGGGTAGCAGCCTTCATTTCTTTCTTTTAGTCATAATAATACACATGAACCCTAGGACTGGAATGCTTTGCATCTGCAAATGAGTACATTTATCTCTTTTTAAGCAAGCTTATCTAGACTTTAATTTACAAACTGTTCCATACTTGGCAGCATTTATACCCAAGACTTTGTCAGTTGCTTTGCAAAAGTAATGTATTAGAAACCAGGGGAGCTGATAAATGACCATTGTGCTCTCCTAGGAATGCTTACAAAGCCCTGGTCATATCACTTCTCACAGATGTGTTTTGTTTTTTTTTTTTTTTTCTTCTCTCTCAAATGTCAAGTTTCTTTATTTCACCTGGGTTGCTACTGGTGGGAAGTAAAATGCTGGCTCCTGCTGATGGCTGGATTGGATTGAGCCTAGAAGGTTAATATAGTCTCTGAGAGTACACTTTCTTTGGTTTTTACCATTTGTGTGATGAAATCTGCCTCTATAGTGAATTCCAAGAAGTTGTAAGTGAAGGTGAATGTTCTTGGTGCCTGGATTAGGAATGAGAAATTCAAAAGTCAGTTTTTAGTTCCACCCCCAAATCCTTATGGATTAATATTCTGAACTAAACTCCATAGCTGGGACTATAGGCATGTGACATGATGCCTGGCTGACTTTTCTATTTTTAGTAGAGGTGGGATCTACTTTTGCTCAGTCTAATCTCATACTCTTGAACTCAAGCAGTCTTCCCGACTTGGCTTCCAGAGTGCTAGGATTGCAGGTGTGAGCCACCACACCTGGACTAGAACTTATTGTTAAAAGGGATAGTAAAGAGACCCCCTTCTTCCTATATCCACTTCCATCCAATGCTCCTTAGAGGAAAACAGCATTTTTTTTTCTTTCCTTTTTTTTTTTTTTTTTTTTTTTGAGATAGAGTCTCACTCTGTCACTCTGGGTAGAGTGCTGCAGCATCATAGCTCACAGCAACCTCAGATTTTAGATTCTTGGGCTCAGTAGTCTTCTTGCCTTAGCCTCCCAAGTAGCTGGGACTACATATAGGTACCTACCACAATCCTCAGTGGGAAACAGCATTTATACATTTCTTATTTTTCTGTCCAGAGCTATTCTGCTTATGTATACATACAACATTACATATGTATATAATCATTCAGGTGGACATAAAGTTCATGTGTAATTTAAGTAGTAAACTAAATTTAAATTGTACACGAACTTTATGTCTACCCTGTATATTTAAGTGCTTTATTATGAGTAATTGAAAACATATTCCAACATTGGGATAATAGTATAATAAAGACCTGTCACCTAGCTTCAATAATTTTTAACACATAGCCAATCTTATTTCATTTATATCTGCCCAACTATTAATATAATATTCTGAGATAATTCCAAGCATAATATCTTTCATTCATAATTCTTCAATATATGTCTCTAAAAAAAAAAGGGTCTTTTTTTTCTTTGTTATAACAATTACAATACCATTAGCATATCTATAATATAATAATTACCAAATATTATCAATATTAGGTTAGTATTTGTTTCCCCCAATTGTCTCAAAAAATTTTTTTTGGCAGTTTTTTAAAAATCAGGATACTGTTTTTGGCTAATTTCCCTTTAATTGAGGTATAGTTCACATACCATAAAATTTAACCTTTAAAAAGATACAAATTAGTGGTTTTCAGTATGTTGACAAGGTTCTACAACCATCACCACTATGTAATTCCAATTTTTTTTTTTTTTTTTTTTTCTTTTTTAGACTTGGTGCCCAGGGTATAGTGCCCTGGGGTCAACCGAGCTCATGGCAACCTCAAACTCCTGGGTTCAAGCGATCTTCCTGCCTCAGCCTCCTGAGTAGCTGGGACTATAGGTACCCACCCCAGTGCCCAGCTAATTTTTTGTTTTTAGTAGAGACTGGAGGAGTCTCACTCTTGTTCAGGTTGGTCTTGAACTTCTGAGCTCAAGGGATACTCCCACCTTGGCTTCCCAGAGTGCTAGGATTACAGGTATGAGCCAACACGCCTGCCCATCTGAAATATTTCAATACCCAAAAGAAACCCTGTGCTATTAGCAGTAATTCTCCCTTCCATCTTCTACCTCAGCCACTGATAACCACTCACTTACTTTCTGTCTCTGTGGATTTGCCTTTTTAGACCATTTCATGTAAATGGCATCATGTAGTTTGTCGCCTTTTGTATCTGGCTTGTTTTCACTTACTGTAATGTTTTAGTGTATACTAGTACTTTTTGTTAATGGTGAAATAATATCCATTGTAAGATATACCATATTATGTTTGTCCATTCATCACTTCAAGGACATTTGGATTATATCTACTGTCATAGCTCACAGCAACCTCAGATTCTTGGGCTCAGCGATCCTCTTGCCTCAGCCTCCCAAGTAGCTGGGACTGTATACAGGTACCTACCACAGGCACCTACTGTTTGCCTAATATAAATCATGTACAAGTTTTTCAGTAAACAACTTGGGTATATACCTAGAAGTGGAATTGCTGGGTCATATGGTAACTTCTATGTTTCACTTTTTGAGGAACTGTTAAACTATTTTTTCTTTCTTTCTTTTTTTTTTTTTTTTTTGCAGTTTTTGGCTGGGGCTGGGTTTGAACCTGCCACCTCCAGTATATGGGGCTGGCGCCCTGCTCCTTTGAGCCACAGGTGCCGTCCTTAAACTATTTTCTAAAGAAGCTGTCCCGTTTTACATTCCAGTGTATGAGGATTCCAGTTTTTTCACATTCTTGTTATTGTCTTTATTGTATCCATCCTTGTGGGTGTGAAATGGGATCTCATTGTGGTTTTGATTCACATTTCCCTAATGACTAATGATATTGAACATCATGTACTTATTGGCCATTTGTGTATCTTCTTTGGAGAAGTATTTATTCAAATTCTTAGCCTATTTTTAAATTGAGTTATTTATCTTTTTATTGTTAAGTTGTAAGAGTTCTTTATGTATTCTGGATACTAGAAACTTACCAGATGTATGACTTGCACATATTTTCTTGCCTTCTGTAGGTTATTTTTCCTTTTCTCAATAGTGTCCTTTGGAACACAAAAGGTTTTAGTTTTGATAACATCCACTTTATCTAGTTTTTCTTTGGTTGCTTGTGCTTTAGGTGTCATCTAAGAAACTATCACCATAGTTGTCATAGGTGTCATTATCTAAGAAACTATCCATGGTCATGAAGATTTATTTTATACCTTTGTTTTCTTCAACCAGTTTTATGGTTTTAGCTCTTATAGTCTGATTCATTTTGAGTTCTTATTTTTCAAGATTGTTTTGGGACCAGCTTGTCAGTTTTTGCAAAAAGACAGCTAAGATTTTGATACAGGGATTGTTGAGCTCTGTAGATCAATTTGGAAATATTGCCATTTTATGCTCTCTTTTTTGTTTTTGTAGTTTTTGGCCAGGGCTGGGTTTAACCTGCCACCTCTGGCATATGGGGCCGGTGCCCTACTCCTTTGAGCCACAGGCGCCACCTCATTTTATATTTCTTAACCATAGGCTAATATGAATTTTAAGTTGAATTTAACCTGTAGGTTCTTCCTCCTTTCTGAATTTGTTTTTTGTTTCCTTTATATTTTATTGATGGAGAAATTGGTCTTTGTTATGTAGAGTTTCCTACATTCTCAATTTTGCTGATTGTGTATCATCATCCTTATATCCTGCATTTCCTGTAAAATGGTAATTACATCTAGAGGCTTGATCAATTCAAGTTGATTTTTTTGGCAAGAATGCTCCTTACATTATTTTTATACTTTCTATCATTAGTAGCAGTATTTTAATCTAACCTAGTTTTTTGTTCATAGCTTAATTCATTTGTTCTTGTGTCTTGAAATCATTGCATAACTGGACATAATGAGCATCCTCATTCTTTACTAAGGCTGTGTACTGTTCCAGGGTATGGTTTTATCATAGTATATTTATCCCACTTTTTGTTGATGACCATTTAGATTGTTTTCATTCTTCTATTCTGGTGCTTCATTAATAACCCTGCACATGCATAATTGTTCACATGTACAAATATATCAGCTGGTTAAATACTTTGAATTGATGAGTCAAAGAGGATATACAACTGTAATTTAGGTAAATACTGCCAAATTGCCCTTCAGATGAGAGATATTCCAGTTTATACTCCCATCAGCAATGTAGGAGTTCTGTTCACTGACATCTTTTTAATATATAAGAAACTAAAACTTTGATAGGAATCTTTCTTTTTTTCCAGAGATGGTGTCTTACTGTGTTGCCCAGGCTGGAGTACAGTGGCTATTCCTGGGCACAATCATGATGCATCGTAGCCTCCAACTCCTGGGCTCAAATCCTCCCATTTCAGCCTCATGAGTAGCTGGGACTATAGGCATGTGCCACTGTGGCTGGCATAGGAATCTTAGATCGAAACTAGTTGCCCTGTATCTGGTGCTTATTCTCTGGTAGGAACTGTTTGAATGAATTCAACAGAAAGGAAAATTTCTGTGATTTTGTTAAACTACCTATCTCAGGCAGACACTTTTTTTTTTTTTTTTTTTTTTGAGGCAGAGTTTTAAGTCCTTGGTAAGAATGTCATGGTGTCATAGCTCATGGCAACCTCTAATTTTTGGGCGTAAGCGATTCTCTTGCTTCCGTCTCCCGTGTAGCTGGGACTACAGGCACTCGCCACAATGCTCGGCTGTTTTTTGGTTGTAGTTGTCGTTGTTTTGCGGACGGGCTGGATTCGGACCTGTCAGCTCCTGTGTATGTGGTTGGCGCTCTAGCCTCTGACCTATAGGCACCAAGCCAGGCAGACACTTTTGTTTTAAAGCTGTCTCTTTTTGTCTTAAGCCATCTTTTTTGTGATGCTAAAACTCTTCTTCCTAACCCTACATTCTCGAAGCAGAAGCCAGGCAAGAAATAGCTTCCTTTGCTAGGAGTTAAAGCCTCACAAAAAGAATGCTCCTTGAATCTTGCTTCACAGTCTTGTCCTCAGCAGTGGGAGAATTTTTTTTTTTAATTGTTTGGGATTCATTGAAGGTACAAAGAATTAGGGCCATAGGAGAATTTAACCCTTGAACCCCGGAAGATAACTCTGTGACTCTATTGGAGATTCAGGCTTTTCCCACTGAAGACTCTGAACTTAAACTCTGAGCAGAGCCAGTGAATGCACAAGTTGGCCCCATCTACTCCCGAGTCACGCATCTGTCTCAATCCCAAGAACATTCTCTAATAGTAATTTTCAGTGTTAATTTGATATGACAATGTAGCCCTGCAAATGCAGAAGTTGGCAGGGAACTTCACCAAATGGGTGAGATCAGAGGGCACCATTTTGTTCTTTTTGGATAGTTAACTGCTTTTGGAATGAAATTTGTCACAGTTGCAGTCTCTTTTCTTTCTTGAAACCTCCTAGATAATGGGGAGGTTGGGTCTTTTCACTTACACTCTTCTGATGCTGCAATGGTCCAAATTTCTCAGTTGTATTTCTATTGCTGGCTTTCGTCCTTCCATTAGGCCAGTTCTCCATCTGCATAGGTACTCTGAACTTGAGTCTTCTTTTTTGTCTAAAATAGAGTGTCAATGAAGGCAGCGTATAAATGGTGATCTCATAAGATTACAATACTGTATTTTTACTGTACCTTTTCTATTGGGTCATTTCAAAAGTTTTGTCCGTTTTTATGAGTCTACTTTAAACTGTAATATCTCAGTGAATATTTATTCAATTTAATCGAAATAAGTGCCATTTGAATCAGTGCACTTTTGCCAACGTAACACAAGTCGATTAATT
>CAUYPK010083110.1:0-29719 GCA_963574355.1 Loris lydekkerianus
GTCCCTTGCTGGCTCCCTGTATCCTCAAAGGGATGATCATAGGCAGATCCCACCGGCCAGAGATGTCTGGAGTCTTGTCTCCCCAAATTCGCCAAGCCCAGTTACAGGGAAGCTGTTACTCAGCCGCCATCTTTAATCCACCTGGTTATTTTTAGAGATGGGGTCTCACTCTTGCTCAGGCTGGTCTTGAACCCTTGGGCTCATGCAATCTACCTGCTTTGGCTTCCCAGTGTGCTAGGATTATAAGTGTGAGCCATTGCGCCCAACCTCAATGTTTGCTGTTTTAAACCACTAAGTTTTGGGCTAATTCATTACAACACCAACAGATAATATAATGAGGGGTGAGGGAGAGTTTATTTAATTACATGGTCAAGGAAGCCCTCTCCCAAGGTGGCATTTGAACAAAGACCAGAAAGAAGTTAGCCATGTTGGTACCTGAGGAAGAAAATTCCAGGGAGAGGGAACACTGTCTGTGCAAAGGCCCTGAGGTAGGAGTGTGCCTGAGATATTCAGCTGCCAACATGGCCAGAATAATGAAGGGAAACTAGGAGACATGAGGCCACAGAGAAGTTGGCAGGGGCTACAGTGATTCTCAATGAGGGGCAATATCAGAATTGTGGGTTGTCACAATGCCTGGGGATGCTTATGGCATTTGGAGATGGGGACAAGAACGCATAATATGCTGCACAGTGACAACCAGTCCCACATTTTGAATAACTGTCCTGTCAAAAATGCCCATATCAAGGCTTAAGAGAATTTTGAGCAAAGGATATGAACATGATCCAATTTGTTCTTTGAAAAGATCTCTCTGTGCAGAATACAATGTGGAGTCTGTTATCATTTCTATGAAAATGAGGCATAAATTATGGTGAAATATATTCATATTTGCCTGTATTTGCCTAAAGACACTATGGAAAGAGACATCAGACTCTGATAATTATGGTTACCTGTTGGGAGTTTGCAAAGTGGGCCAGTGAAAGCCTGAGGTAAGAAAGGAAGGAAGACCCTTCAAAGACTACTTCTTTGTGTATGTAACATTTTTTTAATATTTATTACTGATCAGACAAATAATCAGAAATCAAAAAGATTATCTTGGCTATAGATGGTAAGAAGGAATATAGAGAGGCCAGAGTCAGGGATAGGTGTGTGATATGATTAGAAATAGGATTTGAGGATGGGGCCTGTGGCTTAGTGAGTAGGGCGCCAGCCCCATATACCGAGGGTGGTGGGTTCAAACCCAGCCCCGGCCAAAGTGCAACAAAAAAATAGCCGGGTGTTGTGGTAAGCACCTGTTGATCCTAGCTACTTGGGAGGCTGAGGCAAGAGAATCGCCTAAGCTCAAGAGCTGGAGGTCGCTGTGAGCTGTAACGCCACAGCACTCTACCACGGGTGATAAAGTGAGACTCTGTCTCTACAAAAAAAATGAAATAGGATTTGAACTGGACGTGGTGGCTCATGCCTATAATCCCAGCAACTCAGGAGCCTGAGGCAGGAAGATCACTTGAGTCCAAGGGTTTGAGGCTGCTGTGAGCTATGATTGTGCCACTGTACTCTAACCTGGGTGGCAGAGTGAGATCCCATTCCTAAGGAAATAGGAGTTGGAATTGTGGGGCAGAGAGAGATCAGCTTGGAAAACTATGGGTGTAGGGGGTCAATTTTAGGTCTGTTTCTAAGCCGGTGTGTGAATAGGTAGTCTCTGAAGGTGACCATCTGAGCTTAGGTTCCTTACTGTTTGTAAATTCTTTCTAATTTGGTCTCTAGGTCTCTCTCAGGAGAGTAGCTATAAACTCTAGCCCTGCCCTGACCAGGCTCCAGGAGATTTGGTTGTGAATGTGCACAGTGTGCCTTTCATCAGATACTTTTTTATCCTGGCAGCAGTGGGCCTAAGGCCTGGGTGTCCAGCCTGTGACCAGGTGTCTCTCTTGCAGGAAACTTCCTAAGTTGGCAGATGCCCTGGTGACTCTTGCCTGACCTATGTCTAGTTTATTACTACCAAAACAGACACTCTCTAGGGAAGCCCTGACCAGAAAGAGAGTTGGGTTCAGGTGAGACACAGAGAAGGCCACATAACGAAACTCAGGAAATAACAGAAGCAATTTATTACTTACAGATCCCAGAGAGAATTGGGCAGCATACCTTACAGGACCAAAGGAAAAGGGGGGATCTGTCTGGGACAGATGGATAGGCAACAAGAGAGAGAGGGAAGAAGGATCTATGGGCTGTATTTTGAGGGAGGGTCTACCCCTGCCCTCTACCCACCCCCATCTCCAGGGGAAGGGCCTCTCGTGAGCACAGAGTCATTCTCCAGGTATGTGTTAGATGTGAGCTCCTGGCACCCAACACTGAAAGATGGGTGCACTGGCCCAGAAAAGGGAACATGGTTTTGGGCACCAATAGCTGCCATCAACCACAGACAGCCAGTAGGAAGGTAGATGGGTTTGTCTTCATCCCACTGTTCATATTACTTATTTTTATTTTTATTTATCCATATTTTTTCCCAGGCTGGAGTGTAGCACATGATCATAACTCACTGCAACCTCAAACTCCTGGACTAAAGCGATCCTCCTGCTTCAGCCTCCTGAGTAGCTAAGACTACTGGTACATTCCACCAACCCAGCTAAGTTTATTTATTTTTATTATTATTATTTTTTTGTAGAGATGTGGTCCTCCCATGTAGCCCAGGGTGGTCTTGAACTCCTAGGTTCAAGTGATCCTTCAGCCTCGGCCTCCCTAGTATTTATTGTATTTAACAAACACTTGCATATGCCACCTTCCTTGTGCCAGGCATTGTCTTAAGAGCTGTACACACTGAAATCTGCACAACAACCTAGAAAAGAGGCCAGTTTTTTACACTCTGCACTTCAGTCTCCAGGAGCCTCTGCCTCCCTGCCTGGGACCTGCTGGGTGCTCCCCATACCTGCTGCCCCTGCAGGTCACCCCAATCCATCATGGGCCCAGCACCTCCAGCTCTTGCCGCCTCTGCCTGGCAAATCATCCTTCCCACTCTTAATTGATTCTTAATCTGCAGTCCTTGGCAGCACTGCTGAGAAGGCAGGTGGAAATTATTTCCTTCAGCACCGGCCAGGGCATGGGTTGTCTCGGGGGAAACCCCTTTGCTCCCTTTATCACAGTCCTCAGGCTGCAGCCTCCACCCAGCCTGGTTCCCTCTTTCCTCTGGTGCTCCACACACTCTGTGCACTCCAGGGGTTTTGGGGGGAGAATATGGTACAAAGAAAGCCCCCAGCACCCCTAAGGAGACTGGCACGGTAGTGAGAACCTGTAGTCCCAGCTATTTGGGAGTCTAAGGTGGGAGGATTACTTGAGCCCAGGAGTTCAAGGCCTGCCTGGAAAACATAGTGAGACCCCTTCTCAGAAAAGAAAAAAGTCCCCCACAGACCAGAGCTCTTCTGGGGTCATGGGAGACAATCTGGGTTGCATTATGGTGCCCATGCCAGGCCCACTTGTCCCTGTAGCCCAGAAGTTGTCATCCGAGGTGATTCCGTTCCTCCCCACTGGCATTTTGGCAATGTCTGGAGCCCATGTTTGGTAGTCGAGAATGAAAGGGAGAGTTGTTATTGGCATCTGGTGAGTAGAGATGAGAGACCTTGCTCAACATCCATGTGATGTACAGGACAGAGAATGATCTGGTTCAGAATGTCAATAGCTCTGAGGCTGAGAAACCTGCCCTAGGCTCTGCCTCCCATCCTAGTACAGGGGCGCTGCTGAGGGAAGGGGGCCAGAGAGGGATGCCAGGACATCAGGAACATTTTCAAACTCCCTCGGGGGATTTTCACTAGCAGCAAGGCTCAAAGGGTCAAAAGATTTTCCAGTCCTGCTCCCCACTATGTGGTCCCCTCTTCTTTCTGTGGTGCAGGGTGTCTGTGGATCAAGGGGTTGAAGGATCCATCAGTGGAAACAGTGCCAGCCTGGCAGCCCTGCAGCACTGGGCTCAAGGGCTCCCTTGCTGATCCCTGGCACATGTAGTTAAGGGACAGTGGTGACCACCTTTAGACATGCAGAGCACTCATGCGGTGGAGCAGCAGTGAGGCCCGTTGCACATGTGTCTTCTGAGCAAGTGGGTTGGCCTGTCCCCAGGACACACACTCACGCACACTCTCCTACACTTGCACATGCACACTCACACGGTCATACAGCTACCCTCACATACAGTCCCACAGTCCTGCACACTCACATCCATCCTCATACACACTCACAGCCTCACACACCATCACATGCATGCATACAAGTGCAACACACACACTCACCTGCCAAGACACTGTCACGCCTGCAGGCACATGCAGTCACCTTCACATGGCCTGACAGTGTCACACCCACTCACACATTCTCACACCATGTGTGCATACACACACATGCACTCTGCAAACACCAGCAGCTTCCCCCACTCCCACCCTCCCTCCCCTCCCCTCTGAAGCTGCCCTAAGACTCTGTAAATGTCACCGTCTGCTGCTGCTTCTTCAGCCTGGGCAGGGGAAACCTGGGGTGGGAGGGGAGCTGTTGGCTGAAGGCTCTCTGCATCAGGACAAGGCCCATTTATTTATTTATTTTATTTCATTTTATTTTATTTTTAGACAACTCTGTCCCCCTGGGTAGAGTGCCGTGGCATTATGGCTTCTGGACAAAGGACTGGCTTTAGACCTGGAGTGACACAGGTGTCTGAGATCCTTTGCTTATTGTTCATTCATTGATTCACTCTGCATATTCCACTGAGCACCTTCTCTGTGCCCCACTGTGATCTGGGCACTGTAGCAACCAAGGCAAGATCCCCTGCCAGGGGCAGTGGCTCACTCCTATAATCCCAGCACTTTGGGAGGCTGAGGCAGGAGGATCACTTGAGGCCAAGAGGAGTTTATGACTAGCCTGAGCAAGAGCAAGACCCCATCTCTACCAAAAGAAGGAAAAAAAGAAAAGAAAAATTAGCCAGGTGTGGTGGCGTGTGCCTGCAGTCCCAGCTATTCAGGAGGCTGGGGCAGGAAGAGCTGTTAAGGCCAGCAGTTTGAGGTTACAGTGAGCTATAATGAGGTCCCTGCACTCCAGCCTGGGTGACAGAGCAAGATCCTGTCTCAGGAAAAACAAAACAAAAAAACAAGTCACTGCCCACATGTGGCTGGCATCATCCAGGGGAGAGATGGACGCTAAACAAGCACGTGTGTATGTGTGTGTGTGTGTGTGTGTGTGAGAGAGAGAGAGAGAGAGAGAGAGAGAGAGAGAGAGAGAGAGAGAGAAAGAGAAATATGCCCCATTTAGGAATAGAAAGGAAAAAAAAAAAAAAAAGCTGAGATGGAGCGTGATGGAGGCAAAGCCTGACCCTGAGGCTGATGCTTAAGTGAGGAGATGCTGGGAAAGGGCTTCAGGCTGGGGGAACAGCAAAGGCTAAAAATCCGGAGGGAAGCCAGTGTGCATCAGGGGAGTGAGAGGGAGAAACGTGGGTGGGGGCAATGAGAAGTTAGGACCCCCTACTGGGGACCTGGGGGCCACCCCAAAGAGGAGCCAGGATTTAATCCTAAGTGAGCTGGTCCCCGGGAGGATTCTAGAGCAGGAACTGACAGGGTATGTGAGTGTCCTGGGGCTATTGTAACAAATGACCACAAAGAAGGCTGCTTAAAACAGCAGGAATTTCTTCCCTCCCAGTTCCAAAGGTCAGAAGTCCAAACTCAAGGTGTTGGCAGTGGCATGCTCCCTCCTAAGGCTCTAGGGGAGGGTTCTTGCTTGCCTCTTCCAGGGTATTGAGACTCCAGGTGTTATTGACTTGTAGCCACATCGTCTCAACCTCAGTCTGTGTCCAAATCTTCCTCTCTGTTCTTTTACAAAGTTGTTAGATTCAGAGCCAATTCTCTAGGATTCCATCTTGAGATGCTCAACTGATTAAAATGACCCTAGTTCCAAATAAGGTCACATTTTGAGGTTTCCAGTGGATATGAATTTGGTGGGATTTTATTCAACCCACTACATTCGTTTTTTGTTGCTGTCGTTGTTGTTTTTTAATGGTGAGGTCTGGGCCAAACTCAATAGCTCATGGCTGTAATCCCAGAGCTTTGGGAGGCTGAAGTGAGATCACTTAACATCAGGTGTTCAAGACCAGCCTGAGCAACATAGCAAGACCCAGTCTCTACAAAAAAATAGAAAAGTTAACCAGGTGTGGTGATGTGTACCTGTAGTCCCAGCTACAGGGCAGGTACAGGCAGGAGGGTCACTTGAGCCCAGGAGTTTGAGGTTGCCAGTGAGTTGTGATCACATCACTGCACTCCAGCCCAGTGACAAAGTGAGACCTTGTCTCTAAAAAATAAAAAAGAAAAGAAAAGAAAAGTGGGGTCAGTTGGCCTGTTAGGCTAGTGCACACCTGTGGGGGGCTTCCTCTCTGACCATCTCATTCATGACCCTCTGTTTCCAACCTGGCTTTCCACAGCTGGGTTCCACACCCAGCCACACCGGCTCTTGTGGGCTCCAGCTCCTCTGTTCCACCTTCGAGTGGATGGTACTCCAGCCTGAATCCCCACCCCTCAGGCGAGCACCATGGGCAATTCAATCCCATTCTCTACTCCAGAGACTCCGGCTGAAAAAAGCTAATTATATCCCACTCCCAGAGCCAGTCTGGCGGTCCTGGGTGTCCGCGTCCGTGGCTGGGACACGTGCACAAACACACAGATTCCTATATATTTTTAATTCTGCAGCCATACTTTGATTAGAGAGCCGATGTGTTGTGTATGACCTCAGGGACCTCATTATTTTTCTAACTCAAATAAATACGGCGTTCAGAAAGCAGGGAGGGTGGAGGGGAGGGGTGAGGAGGAAAAGACGCAGGAAATTCCATCTATAAAAAGAATTCAGGCCTTAATGAGCTTTTAAAACTTGCCAACCCCCCCCCACCACCACCACCACACAGACACACACACACACACACACACACACACACACACACTGATCTATAAACAGGAGAAGCCGTGGCTGCTGGCTTTGGCTGTGGGATCCGGGTGGGGGCAGGGAGAGGCACTGAAGGCTTGGCAGGGCAGGGGGCTGCCAGTCTATAAGATTTGGAATAGGGGGAGGGGTAGTGTTCCCATCCCTAGAATAATGGGAGTGGTCTCCAAGCTGGTCTTTTTTTTTTTTTTTTTTTTTTTGAGATAGAGTCTTACTCAGTGCCCTGGGGGTAGAGTGCCCTTGCATCATAGCTCACAGAAACTTCAAACTCTTAGGCTCCTGTGATCCTCTTGCCTCAGCCTCCTCAGTAGCTGGGACTACAGGCACCTACCACAATGCCTGGCTTGTTTTTTCTATTTTTAATAGAGAAGGGGTCTCAGTCTTGTTCAGGCTGATCTTGAACCCTTGAGCTCAAGAAATCCACCTGCCTCAGCCTCCCAAAGTACTAGGATTACAGGTGGGAGCCACCAAACTCAGCCCTCAGTCTAAGTCTTAAGGCATTGCCAACAGTCTTAAGCCCAGGTTGACTCAGGATGTGTTAGAATGAAGAAGATCGAGAGTTTTCTGATCCCCTAGACCCACTCCAGCTGGTATGAGGAAGAACCTCATCTCATCCTAGTGTGTCTGGAAATTCTTCCCTGGAGACTCCTCCCAGGAGAGGACAGGATGAGCAAATGGGGAAACTGAGGCAGAACCCAGGATGCACGCTTGGTGGCCTCCCCACACACTTGAAGCCTGCTACAACCCCTTTCCTGCTGGGGCAGATGAGCAGGGACTGGGGGTGGAAGGCTGCCCCCCAAGCCACAACTAGCCTAAGGAGCCCCCTCAGTGTCTGTGGTGCTGAGGTGGAGGTGAGAGTAGGTGGTGACCATGGAGCTTCTGAAAGGGCAGAGTGACCTTCAAGTCACTGCCCAGGTGTATCTTTCCAACAGGATCAAAGAGGCTCCCCAGAGCAGGCAGGGAAGCCAATTCCAGGTGAAAGATGAGTTAAGTGAGCAGAAATGAGCTCAGGGCTGAGAGATTTCTGCATGACAAAAATTCCAGGGAGCAGGACAGATCCAGGGCAGCTGAGCAAGGGCCTTAGGTCAAGCTCCAGGGGGCTAGGAGGAGAGGGAAGAGATGAGAAAAAATATCTGGGGCATGTAAAGATGGTCCTGGTCCTCAAGTGGCAGATGGGGGAGGAATGGGGGTAGGAAGACACTGGGGGCTGCAGCATGGGCAGAGAAGGACTATTTCTGCCCCTCAGTTTGAAATGGCAGCCCCTGTCTCTTGCTTCTCCTCTCCCACCCTGCCATATATTTCTTTGTGACATTTCCTTGTCACCCTTTTTTTTTTTGAGACAGAGTCCCACTGTGTCGCCCTTGGTGGAGTGCCACAGCTCACAACAACCTCCAACTCTTGGGCGTAAGCGAATTCTCTTGCCTCTGCCTCCCAAGTAGCTGGGACTACAGGTGCCCGCCACAACGCCCAGCTATTTTTTTGTTGTAGTTGCCATTGTTGTTTAGCTGGCCTGGGCCAGCTCTGGTGTATGTGGCTGGCACCTTAACCCCTGAGCCATGGGTACTGAGCCTCCTTGTCACCCTTTAACATGATGTTTATCATCTACCTTCCCTACCAGACTGGCCACCTGCCTGCCTTGCCTCACCTGAGGGACTTTCAGATAGTGTAATCAATGGTGTCCTGACAGACCAGCAGGAGGGAGGGGACCAAATTTATAGTGTTTACCAATTCCCATGCTGTAAATTCTCCCATTTGGCTAATTTTAAGCTGTCAATGTGATCTCATTGAGAGGATGAGGGGGGCTTGAGAGGATGAGGGGATGTGTGAAGATGTGTCCAGATGGATGTAAACAATAATATGCTGGTAAACCAGCTGCAGGGAGATGATCCAATATGTAGTGTTTGCCAATTCCCTTGGTGTAAATTCTCCCAGTTATATCATGGTTGATTTCAATCTGTGGATGTGACGTCATTGAACCCTAAGTTAGCAGGAGATGTGCACAATTGGCCCTAGTGAGACCCTCAGCTCCAGTATTCCACTGTGTGTAATCCCACGGCCCCTGGAATTGGCCTTTTCCTCCCTCTGTCCCTCACTCCCTCTCTTTCTCTTTCTCTTTCATTCTTCAGTCTTGTTCTATCACCCAGGGCTAGAGTACCATGGCATCATAGCTCATAGCAACCTCACACTCCTGGGCTAAAGCAATCCTCCAGCTGTAGCCTCCCAATTAGCTGGAACTACAGGTTTGTGCCACCATACCCAGCTAATTTTTCTATTTTTTATGGAGACTTTCTTGCTCAGGCTGGTCTGGAATTACTAGACTCAAGAGATCCTTCCACCTCAGCCTCTCAAAGCTCTGAGATTACAAGCAGGAGCCACCATGCTCAGCCCCTTTTTCCAGTTGTGGATCATGATGCAGAGAAGGGAAGAAGAGAGGTGAAGCAGGCCTTCCAGTCTTCCTTCCACAAAAGGGCCATTCCATTTGCTATGCCTGCCTAGGGTGCTCTTTTCTCAGATAATAACGGAGCCTTCCCTGCCCACTCTGAGTAGATCCCATCCCTGCTGGAAACCAAGACTTTGCCCAAATGGCTGTGTACAAACCCATTCCCTGTGCAGCCAGAAGCCTACAAGCCCCCTGCAGTGGCTGCCTGAGAAGGTATAATTACTTCTATATCCCCATTTTATGAATGGTGACATTTGAGACACAGGGAGGTGAAACACTTACCTGAAGGCACAAAGCTAGTGGCTGCTAAGTCCATGTCTGTGTGCTTGACCACTGGGCTTCACTCCTGCCCAACTGGATTCTCCTTCTCAGTACATCATTGGTACATTTTACTGCCTTTTGGTGGGGGGATTTATTTATTTATTTATTTTGGTGTCAGGAGTGGGATACTTTTTTTGAGACAGAGTCTAACTATGTCACCCTCACTACAGTGCTGCGGTGTCATAGCTCACAGCCTCAAATTCTTGGGCTTAAGCAATTCTCTTGCCTCAGCCTCCCAGGTAGCTGAGATTACAGGTGCCCACCACAATGCCCAGCTATTTTTTGTTGCAGTTGTCATTGTTATTTAGCTGGCCTGGGCCAGGTTCAAACCGCCAGGCTCCGTGTATGTGGCTGGTGCCCTACCCACTGAGCTAAGGGGGCCACCCTGTTTTTTTTTTTTTTTTTTTTTTTTTTTTTTAAGTTTTTGGCCGGGGCTGGGTTTGAACCTGCCACCTCTGGCATATGAGGCCATTGCCCTACTCTTTTGAGCCACCAACACCGCCCCCCCCCCTTTTTTTAATTGTTAGGGATTCATCGAGGGCACAAGATACCAGGTTACACTGATTGCATTTGTTAGGTAAAGTCCCTACTATATAATTGTGTCTTTTCCCCCAAAAGGTGTGTCACACACCAAGACACCACCCTCTCCCTCCTTCCCTCTCTCTGCTCTTTCTTCTCCTTTTTTTTTTTTAAAGAGAGTCTCATTCTGTTGCCTAGGCTAGAGTATAGTGGTATCATCACAGCTCACTGCAGCCTCAAATTCCTGGACTAACATGGTCTTGAACTCCTGACCTCAGGCAATCCTCCCACCTTGGCCTCCCAGAGTGTTAGAGTTACAGGCATAAACCACTGTGCCTGGCCCTTTTGGATTTTTTAAATTCATATTGTTGGGCTCAGAAAACAGTGCTCCAAAATGAGCATCTCAGAAGCAGAAGTTTTTCTCTGACCTTCTCTCACCCACCTGCCTGCCTCTCAGTCCTGTTCTCCCCTGAGGCTAGTCCTTGAAACTAGAGTCCATTTCCCCCAAGATGGTTTATGAAAGCCAGAACCCCTTTCCCTGAAAGCCAACCATAAAATTTAAAACTTTGCTGTGTAAAAATTTGTCATAAAAAAATCATCTGACAGCTGGTCCCAGTTCATGCCTATAATCTTAGCACTCTGGGAGGCTGAGGCAGGAGGAAATCTTGAGTTTAGGAGTTCAAGACCAGCCTGAGCAAAAGCGAGACCTTGCCTCTGCTAAAGATAGAAAAACCAGGTGGGCACTGTGGTGGGTGCCTGTAGTCCAGCTACTTGGGAGGCTGAGGCATTATGAAAAAATACTCATCATCCTTAATCATCAGAGAAATGTAAATCAAAACCACTTTGAGATATCCTCTAACTCCAGTGAGATTAGCCCACATCACAAAATCCCAAAACTATAGATGTTGACGTGGATGCAGAGAGAAGGGAACACTTCTACACTGCTGGTGGGAATGCAAGCTAATATGACCATTTTGGAAAGAAGTTTGGAGAACACTTGAGGAACTAAAAGTAGACATAATGTTCGATCCCGCAATTCCTCTACTAACTATACATCCAGATGATCAAAAATCATTTTGCAACAGAGACATTTGCACCAGAATGTTTATTGCAGCCCAATTCATAATAGCCAAGACATGGAAACAGTTCAAGTGCCCATTGACCCACGAATGGATTAACAAATTGTGTATATGTATACCATGCAGCCATAAAAAAGATGCAGACTTCACATCTTTTATGTTTACCTGGGTAGAGCTGGAACATATTCTTTTTAGTAAAGTAGCTCAAGAATGAGGGGGAAAAAGTATCCAATGTAGTCAATTCTACTATGAAATCAACATATAACCACCTACACACTCATACAAATGGCAAAACAAAACTATAGTCCAGAAAGTAGAAGGGAAGAGGAGAGAGAGGGGAGGGGAGGGGGGATATAGGAGGAGGGAGGGTATTTGGGGGGACCTCACCTAATGTGCATGATGCAATGGTCCATTTCAAAACTATTAAGAAATGAGTATAATTGTGATGGATTGATAGATGTTTTACTAAGTTCAATGTAAGCATTTCACACTGTATATTGAAACAGTACCCTGAACTCCATAAATGCATCAATGTAAAAAAAAAAAAACTAAAAACCATAAGGAAAAATTCAGGGATACATAAAAGCATGAAATGAAAAGGTTAAAATAAAATAGGAATATTCATCAACAACAACAAAAATTCATGAATTGTTTTGTCTTGAACAGCTTATTCCTCAATTTCCTTCTTTCTTTTTATTTTGGGGGGAGGGTTGGGGTCTTGCTATGCTGGCCTTGAAATCTTGGGCTCAAGGAATCCTTCTGTCTCAGTCTCCTGAGTAGCTGAGACTAATACAGGTGTGAGTCACCACACCTGCATTTCTCAATTTTTTAGAAATCAAAGATAAAAGTTTTTCATTTAAAAAAAAAAAGAGGATATCTTGAGCCCAAGAGTTTGAGGTTGCTGTGAGCTGTGATGCCACAGCACTCTACCAAGGGTGACAAAGTGAGACTCTGTCTCAAAATAATAATAATAATAATAACAATAACAACAACAACAACAACAACAACAACAACAAATAAATAAATAACAGAAAAAAATCTTTAAAAATACTATGTGGTGGCGCACAACCCTATCACTCTGGGAGGCTGAGACAGGTGAATTGTTTGAGCTCAGGAAATTGAGACCAGCCTGAGCAAGAGTGAGGCCCTGTCTCTTAAAAAAATTAATTAATCAAAAAAATTTTTAAATGAGCCAGGTGTGGTGGCACACACCTGTAATCATAACTACTGGGGTGGCTGAGGCAGGATTGCTTGAGCCCAGAAGCTTGAGATTGCAGTGAGGTATGATTGTGCCAGGTACTCCAGGCTGGGGAGCAGAGGGAGATCCTAACTCTAAAATAAAATAAAATGAACAATTTTCCATGCATCTTGGGATCTTCATTCTGAAGGCTCCCTATATGCATGTTAAGTAAATTTCTATGCCTTTCCTTCAATAAATCAACCTGACTCATGTCAATGATTTTCAGCACACCTTTAGGAAGACAAGAACTTTGGTCCCTATGATATATAACAGATGCACACATTTTCCAAGTACTTGTGATATTTTGATACATTCATATTCATGTCATGCCTAGAGATCAAATCAAGGTAATCAGATATCCATCACCTTAAATACATATTTAACGTTTCTAACTTTTTTTTTTTGAGACGGAGTCTTACTCTGTTGCCCAAGGCTAGAGTGCTCAGACTGTGAGATCCTGGGCTAATGTGATCCTCCTGCCTCAACCTCCTGAGTAGCTGGGATTGCAGGCATCTGCCACAATGCCCATCTACATATTTGTCTTTTCTTTATGCTAGGAACATCCGAATTATTCTCTTCTAGCTATTTTGAAATGTATAAAAATAGATTACTGTTATCCAGGTGTTGTGGCAGGCGCCTGTACTTTCAGTGACTAGGAGACTGAGGCAAGAGAATCACTTAAGCCCAAAAGTTTGAGGTTGCTGTGAGCTGTCACACTACAGCACTCTACCGAGCGTGACATAGTGAGACTCTGTCTCAAAAAAAAAAAAAAAAAAGATTACTGTCAACTATAGTCTCCCCCTATGTACCTATTGTACACTAGGTCTTATGTGCTGAAAAGCAGTGTCTTTACATGGCCAGGTCACTTTCTCTCCCTGGGCCTCAGTTTTCCCTACTATAAAATGGGTATATATTAGTGCCTGACTCTGACATGGTGTTGTAGGTTTCTCATAGAAAACATTTGGCTCCTGTACCTCCAGAACAGTGTTTCATGACCTGGGCACCACTGACATTTGGGGCTGGGTCATTATGTGTTTTGTGGTCCTGTCTTGTCTATGGGGGAGTGGTATTTAGCAGAATCCCAAGTTGTAACAATCAAAAATGTTTCCAGACCACATGGATGCAGCCAACTACACAGGGAGAGGGAGAAAAGAGAGGTATGAATGGCCCCACCTCTCTCCTCCTACCTTTTGACCTTCCAGCAGGCTCTCCATTGGCTGAACCCAACTGTAACCAATGATGGTTCTTTGCTTAGAGACAGGGTTAGGCTGGAGTGCAGTGGCATCATCATAGCTCACAGAAGGCTTGAACTCCTGGGTTCAAAAGATCCTCCTGCCTCAGTCTCCCAAGCAGCTGAGACTACAGGTTTATGCCACAATGCTTGGCTAATATTTCTATTTTTATGTAGAGATTTTGTCTTGCTATGTTGCCCTGGCTGGTCTCAAACTCCTAGCCTTGAGCAATCCTCCCACCTTGGCTTCCCAAACTGCTGGGATTACATGCAGGAGCCACCATGTCTAGCCCGTTGATAGGTTCTTACATGTTAGCCTCCTAGGCATGGAGCAGTGTGAAATAATATGAAGGGTGGACCATACCTCCTCTGCCTACACAGCCTTCAGACTTCCATCCTTGTCTGAAAACTGTCCCCATCACTTCTTGGCCTCATTCCACTTTTTTCACAGGCATTTCCCTCAGTGAATCTCTTGTACTTCCAACTTCATCTTGGCATCTGGTTCTCAGAAGACTCAAAGAAGTGAGACAAGGAGCATGTCTTAGTCATCCTGGGCTGTATATTAGTCAAGGTTCGCCAGAGAACCAGAACCAACAGGAGAGATACAGATATAGGGAGATTTATTATGAGGGACTGGCTCATGTAAAAATGGAGGCTGAGAAGTCCCACAGTCTGCCATATGCAAGCTGGAATCCCAGGAAATCTGGTGCTGTAATTCCAGTCCAATCACAAAGGCCTGAGAACCAGGGAAACAAATCTAAGACCCAAGTCTAAGTCCAAAGCCCAAGAAATAGGATCCCCAATGTCTGAGGGCTGGAGAAGCTGGATTTCCCAGCTCTAGCAGAGACAAAAAATTCAACCTTCCTCTGCTTTTGGATTCTATCCAGGCCCCAATGAACTGGATAATGCTTTGCCACATTGGGGAGTATGTATCTTCTTTATTCAGTCTGCTAATTCAAATGCTAGTCTCTTCCAGAAACAGACATGCCCAGAAACAATCTTTTACCAGCTATCTGAGCATCTCTCAGCCCAGTCAAGTTAACACATAGAATCAAACATCCTAGATTGCCATAAGAAAATATTGTAGTCTGAGTGGCTAAAACAACACAAATTTATCTCTCACAGTTCTAGAGGCTGGAAGTCCAAGAGCAAGGTGCCACCAGTGTTAGTTCCTGGTGAGGACTCTCTTCCTGGCTTGCAGATGGCCGCCTTCTTGCTGTGTCTTCACATGGTCTTTCCTCTGTACGTGTGAGAAGAGAGAGAGAGAGAGAGAGAGAGAGAGAGAGATCTCTAGGATATCCAAGTTCTCCTGCCTCTTCCTCTTCTTCTTCCTCTTTTTTTTTTCTGAGACAGAGTTTCACTCTGTCTCCCTTGGTATAGTGCTGTGGTGTCACAGCTTACAGCAACCTCCAACTCTTGGGCTTAAGCGATTCTCTTGCCTCAGACTCCTAAGTAGCTGGAAATATAGCTGCCACAACGCCTGGCTATTTTTTTGTTGCAGTTGTCATTGTTGCTTTAACTGGCTGGGGCCGGTTTGAACCCACCAGCCTCAGTGTATATGGCCAGCACACCTACTGAGCTACAGGCACTGCCCCTCTTCCTGTTTTTATAAAGACACTAGTCCTATTGGATTATGGTCGACTCTAATGAACAAATATAACTTTAATTCCTCTATATCCAAGTCACATTGGGAGTTAGGGCTTTAACATATGAAATAGGGGGCACAATTCATCCATAATAGGATGGATGAAGAAATATCCAGCACACAGCTAGACTGTGAGTTAGCTCCCCAGGTATGTATGATGCTAGGCATGCAGACCCTTCATGAATATAGGCTACATCCCTCCATTAACATATAGATCACGTGCAGGGGGCTGGAGTGGGGTGTGTCAGGTCCTATGCAGTGGCTATACATCTATAACTGGAATAAGGTGGAATGCCTGTGAGAAGCCCTTCAAAAATGTGATTAATGCAGGATAGTGTCCCCCAGAGATGATGTCACCCCCCCATGTGTGTTCCCAGATCCTGCCCATCAAGAACGTCCAGAGATAGCTGTACCAAGCACAAGGGAGTCCCAGTGGATAGGGCTCCAGCCCAGTTCTCTAGCTTTCCAACTTCAGGTTTAGCAGACATGAGTGAGTGCTTTCTGGTTCCATAATTGGACAGGAGGACACTTTCCTGCCCTGCAAAATTCTTGAGATGCTAGGAAGATGTGGAAACCATGAGAATGTGCTAGAGGGAGGGAAGGGGCAGAAATAAAACACATACAGCTCAGTTCAAATGAAAGGGAGACAACCAGGATGTCAATCCACAAAGTCTGACTGCAAAAATCTGAAGCTTATAACCAAGCCCCACACAGGTGAGCATAGTAGGTATATATTTATTTTTTTGAGACAGAGTATCACTTTGTTGCTCTTGGTAAAGTGCTATGGCATCATAGCTCACAGCAACCTCCAACTCTTGGGTTCAAGCAATTCTCTTGCCTCAGCTTCCTAAGTAGCTGGGACTACAGGCACCCACCACAACACCTGGCTATTTTTAGAGACAGGGTCTCAATCTTGCTCAGGTTAATCTGGAATTAGTGAGCACACCTGCCTTGGCTGCCCAGAGTGCTAGGATTACAGGTATGAGCCATGACACCTGGCCAATAGGTATATCTTTAAATCCAGTGAGACCTCTTTTTTGTCCAGGAGTGTTCTAACACTGACAGGAAAACAGTAAACAAAATAGACAAAGGTCTCTGCCCTTACACAGTGGACATTCCAGGAGGAGAGGTGGCAATTAAACTGTTAAATAAAATAGGTAATAAATAGGTTTTTAAAAAAAAAAAAAAAAAAAAAGTAAAATAAGGTGGCGCCTGTGCCTCAAGGAATAGGGCATCAGCCCCATATACCGGAGGTGGTGGGTTCAAACCCGGCCCCAGCCAAAAACCACAAACAAAACAAAAAGAAACAAAAAAAAAAAAAAGAAGGAAAATAAAACTAATAAGGGGAATAGGCAGTGACGGAGGTGGGGGTTGCGATTTTAATTGGGTGGCCAAGGAAGACCTCACTGAGAAGGTGACTTTTGAGCAAAGAGCTGAAAAAGTTGTAGTGGTCAGCTAATGCTGCATAACAAATTACCCCCATTCCAAAATCTAGCAGCTTAAATAAACAACATGGATTATCTCACTGTGCCTGTGAGTCAGGAATATGGGTGCAGCTTAGGGCCTCTCACAAAGTTATACTCAGGACATCTGCTGGGTCTACATTCATCTCAAGGTTGGACTGGGATCTGCTTCCAAGCTCACATGCATGGCTGTTGGCAGAATTTAATTCTTCCCTGGCTGTTGGCTAAAGACCACTCCCAGTTCCTTGCCATGTGGGCCTTTTCTTAGAGCATCTCAGAACATGGCCACTGATTTCATCAGAGAAAGTGAGACTGCTAGCAAAAGCAAGATGGAAGTCATAGTTAGGGTTTGTTTGTTTTTCAGAAAAAAGGGCTCTCTCTGTCACCCAAGTTGGAGTGTAGTAGTGCAATGATCATAATTCACTGCAACCTCGAACTCCTGAGCTTGAGTGATCCTCTTACCTCGGCCTCCCAAGTAGTTGGGACAACAGGCACACACCTATAATTTTTTAAAATGTAGCTAAAGTTTAAAACTTGTTTTTTAGAGACAGGGTCTTGCTTTGCTGCTCAGGCTGGTCTGAAACTCCTGGCCTCAAGCAATACTCTGATCTCAGCCTCTCAAAGCTCTTGGTTTACAGGTGTGAGTCACTGTACTCAGCCAATAATGGGCTATTTATACTATTTTATCTATGTTTGTATGTGTATAAATATTTTACAAAATAAAAAAGGAAGCATTAAAGGCAAAACATGTATCTGGTTTCTGAGGAAAGGAAGAACTTTGGGGCACAGAGCAGAAACAGTTGTTGAGGAGGAGGTGACTCCAGTGATCTGAGCCACACCCACCTCTGGACATTCTAGGCCTAGAAGAAACCCCACAGCTTCCATCCTGTAGGGGAGAGGGAGCCTCGCCCTCTGCCCCAATACCAAGTGTTACCAAGAAGTGGACCAACCAGAACTCTCATCTACTGCTGGATAGTGTGTGAAATGGTACAACCACTTTTGACAGTTGGCCAGTTTTTCAAATAAAGCTATATACACTTGCTATTGAGCCCAGAAATTCCATTGGTAGGTACTTAACCAAGAGAAATGGAAAAAAAAAAAAAAAAAAATTACATCCACACAAAGACTTGATGGCAAATATTCATAGCAGCTTTATTTGTTATGGCTAAAAGAAACTGGTAACAACCAAATTGTCCACTAACAAAAGAACAGATAAACAAACCAATTAAGGTCCATGCACACCCCCAACCACTCCTCAGTAACAAAAAAGAAAAAACTACCAATTCCTGCAACATGGATAAATCTCAGGATGCATGATGCTGAGTAGAAAAAGCCAAACAAAAGAGACCGTATGTGTGATTCTATTTGTCTGAAATTCTCCAAAAGACTAAACTAAACTAGAATGATAGAAATCAGAATAGTGGCCCCACAGCAGTGACCCACTCCTCTAATCCCAGTACTTTGAGAGGCCAAGGCAGGAGTTTGAGATCAGCCTGGGGAACATAGCAAGACCCCATCTCTCAAAAAAATTAAAAAGTTAGCTGGGTGTGGTGGCTCACACCTGTAATCTTTGGAAGGCCCAGGCAGGAGGATTGTTTGAGGCCAAGAGTTGCAGAACAGCCTGGGCAATGCAGAGACACCCTGACTCTACAAAAAAATAGAAAACTTAGCTGAGTGCAAGGATGTGTGCCTGTAGTCCCAGGTACTCTGGAGTCTGAGGTAGGAGGGTCACACCAGCCTAGGCTGCAGTGAGCTGTGAGGGTGTGATTGCACTCCATCCCTGGTGACAGAGAAAGAGTGAGACCCCAAGGTGGAGGGTGGGGAGAAAGAGAGCCAGAACATAAGAAGGCCAGTGCCACTTCTGGGCCTTTCGAATGGAAATGTTCAAGTATGGCAGGCAGCGAGCGGATGTAAATTATTCCTCAATAAAGTTCCAGGGAAAGTAAGCGGAAGTGAGGTGAGTGTTGACTGTATTCTGAACTCGGTTCGGAGGCTGAATCTTTGGGCCTTGCTAGTGGGTGACATGTGAGATCCAGAAGGAAACCCACGGCCTCCCCCCTTTAGAGGAGGGGGAGCCTCACCCTCCGCCCCCCGCCGGGACGCGCGGCGGACCTAAAAGCTTCCCCACCGCGGCCCATGCGGTCGATGGCAGACACCCCGGCTCCGTCCCTGCTTGCCGGGCAGCCCGGCCCCTTCCCGCCAGTCCAGCCCCGGGGAGGGGACGCAGGCCGGGTGGAGCTTCCTTCTCCGCTCTGGTCGCCCTCTCCGCACGCCCCTCCTCTTTTATGCCCAAAGTCCCAGCCGCTCAGAGTCCCCTTGTCCAAGAGGGTGGAGAGGGGCATCTAGGCAACCGTGTCCCCGAGGCTGGACTGTCGTGGCCCTGTCTGAGCCCACATTTCCTTTATTCAAGAGGGACCAGAACCGGCGTATTGGCATGCACCTGTAGGCCCAGCTACCTGGAGGGCTGAGGCAAGAGGATCGCTTGAGTGACAGAGAGAGACTTTGTCTCACAAAGTAAAATACAAGACTGGGGCGTTAGGTCACATCTGTAATCCTAACACTTTGGGAGGTCAAGGCAGGAGGATCGTTTGAAATCAAGAGTTTCAGAGCGGCCTGAGCAAGATGGAGACCTGGCTTCACAAAAAAAGAAAGAAAGAAGAGAGAGAGAGAGAGAGAGAGGAAAAGAAAGAAAAGAAAGGGAAAAGAAAAGGAAGGAAGGAAAGAAGGAAAAAAGGAAAATTAGCTGGATGTGGTGGCATCCCAGCTACTGGGAGACTGAGGTAGGAGGTTGGATTGAGTCCAGGAGTTTGAGGCTGTGTGAGCTATGATGATACCATGTACTGTAGCTTAGGCAAGAGGGAGACCCTGTTTCAAAAATAATAATAAATAAAATAAAATAAAATAAAAACAAAAGATCCTTTTGCTTCCTGCATTAAGATAAAAGAGGAAAAGGCAGGGGAAATACATTTAAAATGAGGTGGATGGTGTATGGCACACCTCCTGGGATAGAGGCACAATTACAACATGCACTTAACCTAACAAATGCCAACAATGTAACCTAATCTTCTGTACCCTCATATTAATTTGAAATTTTAAAAAATTAAGTAAAACAAGCAAGGTGGATGGCTGGCTGGAAAGCTGGAGAGATACAGCCAAATATTAAGTGTAGATCCCATGGGTTGGGTGTTCATTGCCCAGTTCTTTCAACTTTTGTATACAGTTGGCCATATTTATGAGAAAATGTAGAATGGATCGTATTGGTTTCCTGGGGCTGCTGTAACAGAAGTGTCACAAAGTGGGTAGCTTAAAAACAACTGAAACTTACTTTCTCACAACTAGGAAAGCCAGAAGTCCAAAATCAAAGTGTGGACAGGGCCATGCTCCCTCCAAGGCTCTGGGACAGGATCTTACCTTACCACTTGCAGCTTTTGGTGGTTTGGGCCTGTATCACTCCAGTCTCTGTCTCAATGCAGCCTTCTCCTCTGTGTGCATTTGTGTTTTCTCTCTTTCTCTTATAACGATGCTTGCCATTGGATTTAAGGTCTGGATATTTAATCCAGGATGATCTCATCTCAAGATTATTCACTTATTTACTTCTGCAAAGATAATTTTTTTTTTTTTTTCCAAATAAGGTCATATTCACAGGTTCCAGGGGTTAGGACTTGGACTTATGTTTTTGGGGAGAGAGGGAACCATTCAACTCACTGTGTACACCATGTCCCATTTATCTGCTATTGAGCCCTGGCATGTTGCACTCCCTCTCTGAGCCCCTCAGAGAGGAATGCAGTAGGTGCCCACTAAACTGGAACGCATTGCTGCCATCCTCTCCAGGGGCTCTCTTGGCAGCTCGTCTACTTGCAAACAGACTTGGGGATTCAGAGGACACATCAAAGCACCAGGCACCAGACAGTGCCCTGGCTGTTGACACTTTTGGAACTTTTGAGCCTCAACTTCTTTATTCATAACAGGGGATAGGTACCATCCATTTATTCAATGGCTATTTATTGAGCAGATATTATGAGAAGACCATTGGGAAGGCTATTCTAGGAAAATGGAAAGGCAAAGGCAAAAGCTGACCACAGTGATCCTGGCTCTCAGGGTTGGGTGACACAGTTTTTTATTCATTCATTCATTCATTCATTCATTCATTTATTTACTCATTCATGCAACAAAAATTTGCTCAGCACCATCCATGTGCCATGGATAGAGCTGTGGATGAAATACCAAGATCTGACACCTTGAAAATATTTAACCCGGCTCCTGGCCCATGGTAAAATGCCCAGTACACATTGGTCATTATTGATCATCAGTAAATTCAAGGATCTCTCTAATCCTCTTCCCTGAGGGAGGCCCCCTTCCCTATGACCTGCTTGCCATAGTGAAGATAGCTTTCTCATTTTATTTTTCTCATCTTAGGATGACACATACCAGGTATCCTAGTCCATCTGAGCTGCTAAAATAAATTACCATAGACTGGCTAATTTATGAACAATAGAAATATATTGCTCACAGTTTTGGGGGCTGGGAAGTCCAAGGTCAAGGTGCTGGCAGATTCAGTGTCTGGCGAGACCCATTCCTCACAGATGGCATCTTGTTGGTATGAGTAAGATGGAGTAAAAAGGCTCCCTCAGGCCTCTCTTATAAGGACGTTAATCCCATTCAGGAGGGCTCTGCCTTCATGACCTCATCACCTCCCAAAGGCCCTGCCTCTTAGTACTATTGCATTGGGAGTCACACACACGCACACACACATATATATATTTGGGAGGGAGACAAATATTCAGATCTGTACCAATGAGAAAACCAGGGCCCTGTGACCTAGAGTCACGTGACTGAGGTCACACAGCCTGAAGGTGAGAGAGTAAAGGTTTTTACCCTGGCTGACTTCAGGGTCTTAACCACTCTGCATTGTTCCTTATAATTCTTTGCCTATTTGACTGATTACCTTCCTGAAATAAGTTTCTACAGCTGAACTTGCTGAATCAGAGCGTTCACACAGTTAAAGATTTAATACTGATATCTAGTATGCTCCTAGGAAAGTTGTGTCAGTTCCTACTATACAACATTGGACCATGCCCAACAGTGCATTCCTAAAATGTCACATACATTGATAAACTTGACAAATAAAAGTGATTCTTTAGCTGATAAATTATCAAGTTGAACATCTTAATGCTTTTATTAAGTTTTTATCCTCCTTTTGTGAACTTCCTTATTCATGCCCTGTGCCAGCTTCACACTTGGGATGTTTGTCTTTTTTCTTATTGATTCACAAGTGCTTTTTGAATATTAAGGCTCATAATGCTTTGCATGCCATATGTGGCAATCTCATGTCCCTTGACCTGGGACCCCTTTGGAAGTCCAGATACATCTACTTTTATTACCTCCCCCCCCCCATGAAAGTTTCTTTCTGACAAGGCCTTACTACAGGCTGCACTTTATTGGTGATGCCTCCAAAAATAAAAGCAGAGATGCTGAGGTCTAAGAAACCTCAGTCTTATCCAGATCAACACTTGAAGAAACTCTTTGTTGTCCATAGCACAAAAAGCTCAGGCCTGAGAGTTCAGAGACCTGGCTTTGTGTCTCAGTTCTGCAGTCCACCGGTAAGAGGAGTTGGTCAATCTAACCACTCCCACTGTGCCACAAGCCACACCTGCTGTGCTATGAGCCACACCCACCTCCTTCAGTAGAGAGAGAGAAGTAGAAAGAGCACCAAAGAGAGGAGAGAGTGGTACCGAAATCATCAGGAAACTGAGCAAGGAGAAGACAGGGAGGGATGGGCCCCCTGGACTTGATGGCTGGCAACCCCTGGGTGCCCTCAGCACTCACCTAACTAATGCAGGAAGGAAGCTCCTTGGTGCTGGATCTCACCTTTGCTATCCACTCTTTGACATATTTCTACCAGGGTACCTAGTTTCTCTTGGTCTCCATATCCCCATCTGTAAAATGAGGATAATTTTAAGGATTACCTGAGTTATAATGATGCCAGGTACACAGTAAGTATTCAATAAATGGCATTACTGATTTGGGCCCATTGTTGGCTGTGTTACTATATAGGCCTCATTATTATATAGATGGTCCCAGGCAGCTGGTCCTGGAACCAGCTCCAGGGGCAGGTAGGGCTCTGCACAGGGTTCTTTCCTAGTGCCATCCAGGAGGCATCTTTTATTTATTTATTTTTTTTTTTGAGACAGACTGTCACTAGTACAGTGCTGTGACATCATAGCTCACAGCAACCTCTAACTCCTAGGCTCAAGTGATCCTCTTGTCTCAGCCTCCTGAATAGCTAAGACTATAGGTGCCCGCCACAATGCCAGGCTAGTTTTTAGAGACAGGGTCTAGCTCTTGTTCAGGCTGGTCTTGAACTCCTGACCTCCAGCAATCCACCTGTCTCAGCCTCCCAGAGTACTAGCAGGAGGCCTCTTTATGGGGAAACTGAGGCTCCTACAATGCCCCCTCCTGCTTTTTCATGCCCAGTCTCTTGGAGGATTGCAAGGTGCCCCACGGGGAAGTGGCACTTCTAGATGGTGCTGCCCAGCACAATTACAGTTTTCATCCTCATTAAACCACATTTTCATTCTAATTAGAGTTTCACCGCCTCCCAGAGAGAAGGGCCGATTACTTTTCAGCATCATTACCAGCGACTCCCTCCCTCCGTTCTGGAGCGGGTACCCCAGCATATTCTCTCTCTCTCTCTCTCTCTCTCTCTCTCTCTCTCTCTCTTGTCCCTCTTCTCTCTCTTGCTGCCTCTCCCTCCCCTTCTTTCCATGGAGAATATTATTATTTACCTATAGGGTGACAAGTTTGGTGTTAGAAAACTTTATCCACAGCCTCTTCACCTTATTTTTACCCATTCTAATTTCTCCCCAACACTAATCCCCCATTCAAACCTCCTTTATTATTTACTTGTTCTGTTTACCACCTGTCTCTCCTTCAGAATACCAACACCCACTCATGTCCCAGAAGCAGTCCTGGGCATAATGACCCCACAGCTTCTAGCAGCTGGCCACTGAGGACAGTTCCTTGCTGCTGGGTGGTGGAACAAACACTGTGTTGGAGCAGCCCTTGCTCAGTGGCTGATGGGAGTTGGTGGATAAGTACCCCCAGCTCTCTCACCCTTTGGTGGGAAAACTCTGAGGAACTGTTATCCTTGGTGTCTCAGCAGCCCCCAGCTGGATTGAGGTGCCCACAGTGGAAATGGACTCATAAACCACACCGTTCAAGGGCCACCCTCCCTTCCCTTCCCCACTCCCTCTCTCCTCTACCAGTGCATCCTGGGATTACTTTCCAAATCAACCTTTTCCTGATCTCCTAGCTCCTCCAAGATTCAGGGAAACCACATCTCATGGAGGGACTCAACATCCAATGGGATGGCTTAAGAAAGCCTCTTCTGTTTTCTCATTGCAGTTGAAAACACCATGTCCACCAGAATGCAGCCTCATTCAGCAACTCTGATCCATGTTTGAAATAAATTCTTGGAGGGCTCGCATTTGGAAGTGGGATGTAGTCTGCGTAACACTTTTGGGGAGCAGCTTGGCAATGTGCCTTAAAATATAAAGTGCAGGCCAGGTGAGGTGCCTGTCAGGGAGGATCACTTGAAGCTAGGAGTTTGACCCCAGCCTGGGCAACATAGAGAGATCCCATGTCTACAAAAAATTCTAAAAATTAGCAGCATGATGGCACATGCCTGTAGCTCTAGCCCCTTGGGAGGCTAAGGCAGAGAGATCCCTTGAGCCCAGGAGTTTGAGGTTGCAGTGAGCTATGATGAAACCACTGCATTCTAGCTCAGGCAAGAGAATGAGACTCTGTTTCAAAAAAAAAAAAAAAGGCTCAGCGTCTGTAGCTTAGTGGTTAGGGGCCGGCCACATACACTGGGTCTGGTGGGTTCAAACCTGGCCCAGACAATGGCCCAACAATGACAACTGCAACAAAAAAATAGCTGGGCATTGTGGCTGGTGCCTGTGGTCCCAGCTACTTGGGAGGCTGAGGCAAGAGAATTGCTTAAGCCCAAGAGTTGGAGGTTGCTGTGAGCTGTGATGTCACAGCACTCTACTGAGGGTGACATAGTGAGACTCTATCTCAAAAAAAAAAAAAAAAAAGTGAAGTGCACAAAACATCCACCATCAGTTTTCCTTCTGGGTGGCTGGCTGCAAGGAGTAACTGTTCTCATGCATGGAGATGGGAGCCAGGATGTTTTTGGCAGGGATGTTTGTGACCAAGCAAAATAGAGACAACAAATGTGTCCATGAGCAAAAGATGGAAATCAACTATAGTACTGTATGGAATACTGCTGTGAAATAGGAGGAGATGTCTGTATTTTCTGGGGCTGACAGAACAAAGGCCCACAAATTGGGTGGCTAAAAGCAGGAATTTATTCTCTCACAGTTCAGAAGGCCACAAGTCCAAAATTAAGGTGTCAAAAGGGTTGGTTCCTTCTGGAAGATGTGAAAAAGAATCTGTTCCAGGCTCCTCTCCTGGCTTCTCGTGGCTCCAGCCATCCTTGGCCTTCCTTGGGTTGTGGTGCATCTCTGCAATCTCTGCCTCCATCTTTTGGGTCTTCTTCCCCGGGTCTGTGTATGTTTCTCTCTCCGTATTATTTCCTCTTCTTTAATAATAAAGACACCAGTAATATTGGATCTAAGGTCCACTCTAATTCAGTGTGGCCTCATTTTAACTTATCTCATTTCATTTACAAAGACTCAGTTCCCAAATACATTCACGTTCACAGGTACCAGGAGTTAGAGTCTCAACATGTTTCTTGGGGATGGGAGGTGGGGAGATACAACTCAACTACAATAATGCCCGAGGGACCAATTTTAAGTACTGTGTGAGTCCCTTTATATGATAAAAGTGAACCTTTATTGGGATCCTGCTTTGAACTCCACACCTATAGGCTTTTGTGGAATCATAACTGTTTCTTTTTCCTCCTTAACTGAAGCCAACATTCATTGTGCACAATGGACACGCCCAGCATAGTGGTGGCCATCTTATGAGCATTATTTTATTTAATTTTTTGCAACAATCCCATAAAGCTCATACTCTTATAGCCCCATTTTGCAGACAGAAAAACTGATACCCAGTTATGTTGTGTCCCTGTGTGAGGTCCTGCAGGTCCTGCAGAGCTGGTCCCAGCTCCTAACTGAGTCCTTAACCACTGGTTACTGACATGAAATACACAGGGTCGTTTATTTAATTCAACAATCCTGCAAAGCAGAAATTACCCTTATATTATAGATAACGAAATAGAGGCAAGAAGAGGGTAAGCAAGTTGCCTAAGTTCAAGTGGGTGTCAGAAGGGGACTTCAGCCTCCTTCACTAGCCATGCACCCCTTTGAGGGGCCATGGGCTCCACCTTCTGGCCGGTGGAGTAAGGGTCTTCTCCATCCCAAATGCTGTTTGCAGCCACAGGGAAACAGACATAGAAACTGAAGGGAAGTCCCAGGCTTGGGCCAAGGAAAAACCCTGACCAGTTTTTAACCATCCAAGTAGGCCGGGTGAGGTGGCTCATGCCTGTAATCCTCACGATCAGAAGTGATTTTCACTCTGGGAGGCCGAGGTGGGGAGATTGTTTGAGCTCAGGAGTTGGTTGGTGATCCCAGCCTGAGCAAGAGTCAGACCCCATGTCTAAAAATAGCCATGTGCTATGACAGGCATCTGTAGTCCCAGCTACTTGGGAGACTGAGGCAAGAGAATCGCTTGAGCCCAAGAGTTTGAGGTTCCTGTGAGCTGTGACACCACAGCAAAGTAAGGGTGACAAAGTGAGACTCTGTCTTCATAAAAAAAAAGCCCTTCCAAGTAGTGCTGCCTGAGGGGCCTGCTCTTGGTCTGTGCCAGGGCTAAGGGCTCCAACTGCCATGCACCAGCTTCTTTCAGAGCTTGAGGATCCGCTGGAACTGCTCTCATTAAGCAGGGGGTCATTAATTAATGCTAATTAATATCTGTGTTCACAGAGTTAGCCAGGCCCCTGGGCCTGGTGCATCCTCAGGAGGAAAGTACAAGAAACCTGGCACCCTGCCAAGCAACAGGGCTGTTCAGGTGTCCAAGAGCTGGTCTTCCCAGAGCCAACGGGGAAGAACTCATGGTGACCAGAAGGGGAAACCGGGGTACTGGAGAGGACCAACAGTCCTGCAGAGCTTCAGGAGTGGTTGCCATTTGGAAGGAAAAAAGGCATGGGCTTTGTAGACTGGAGAGCTTCTGGGTTCCATGTGAGCTCTGGGCCCCAGACTAAGCCTCCGTTTCCTCAAGAAACTGAGAAGATGGCTCAGCACCTGTACAGTGGTTACGGCACCATACACCAAGGATGCGGGTTTGAACCTGGCCCACTCCAGCTAAATGACAATGACAACTGCAACAAAAAATGGCCAGTGTTGTGGTGGGCGTCTGTAGTCCCAGCTACTTGGGAGGCTGAGGCAAGAGAATTGCTTGAGCCCAGGCATTTGAGGTTGCTGTGAGCAGTGATGCCACAGCACTCTACCAAGGGCAACATGGTGAGACTCCGTCTCAAAAAAAAGAAAGAAAGAAAGAAAGAAAGAAAGAAAGAAAGAAAGAAAGAAAGAAAGAAAGAAAGAAAGAAAGAAAGAAACTGAGAAGAATTTCTACCTTTATATCTAATAGGCTTGGGGAAGAATCCAGCATTTATGCATGTAAAATGCTTTCCACATAACGTTTCCAAAGGGAGCTCTTTCCCTGGCTATCAGCCACCGACTTGTGCCTCAGTTTCCCTCTTGGTACATAAGCAGTAAGCAGGACTTTGCTGCTCCCTTTGGGAGGGTTCCAGGGCAGGGCGCCTTGATTCTGACCTTGGAGCAGGCATGAAAAATCACTTCCAATCGTCCTCATTAATAGCACAGTTGCTAACGTAGAAATAAGACAGTTCCCTGGCCCCTGATTAAAAACAGAAGTTTCCACCACGTTCGTGGAGACAGAGCAGAAGGGAAAACAAAGACAAGCACACTCGTGCCAGATAAATACAGACGCAAACACATGCACAGCAGATAAACACACACTGGCACACCAAATATACACACAGCCGGCTGCAGACATCGCAGTGGGCTCGCACAGCCTGGCTCATGCAGCCCAAAGAAACCCCTAGGAACAGCCGTGCAAAAAGGCAGAGAAACCTTTGCAGAGATGCCAGGCCCCGGCCACACTGGCCCCAAGCACATCAATGCACATGGCCCGCAGCCAGAAGTGGAAGGAATTAATGACCCCAACAGCAGCCCTAGAGCCAGAGATGGAAGGGAATGATGGATAAATACCCAGCTTCTGCCAGGACGTGCCTGATCTACAGCCACTCAGAGACCCCCAAAAGACCAAATCCTCAGGTGTCCATAGTCATAACTTGTTTGACATCCCTTCTCCCCTCCCTACTACCCCGCTCCAGGCTTCTTATGTTCATTCCACAAATAAACCACTTGCCCTGCACTCCTTGTAGCAAGGGTCTGTGTTTGGGGGAAGCCAAAGATCCAAAAAGAAGTAGAACCACACAGGAGTAGAGTCTGCACACACCCTAGAAGTAGATACAGCTGCAAGTCTCAATGAGGGAGACTCTGTCCCCAGAGGACATTTGGCTAGGTCTGGAGATATTTCTGGTTGTAAAATTGGGTATAGGAACAGGTGTGGTTGGCTCACACCTGTAATCCTAACACCTTGGGAGGCTTAGGTGGGAGGATTGCTTGAGGCCAGGAGTTCAAGAGCAGCCTGAGCAATAGTGAGCCCTCCCTCCCCCATCTCTACAAAACTTAGAAAAATTAGCTAGGCACCTGTACTCCCAGCCACTCTGGAGGCTGACGCAGGAGGATCACTTGAGCCCAAGAGTTTAAGGTTGCTATAAGCTGTGATGATGCCACAGCACTCGAGTTCTGAGCAACAGAGTGAGACTCTATCTCAAAAATAAAAATTAAAAAAAAAACTGGGGATGGGATTACTACTGGCATCTAGTGGAATGAGGTCAGGGATGCTGCTCAACATCCTACAAGGCACAGAACAGTCACTCACAGCAAATCATGTGGCCTCAAATGTCAAGAGCTTGGTCTACAGGAATCACTGAGCCCCACATGGAAACATCTGGGTGCAAGTACATGAGTCAAACACAGACACTCAGGGTGCACAGGCAGCTTCAGGCCACACACATACATCTGAGCCTGCTGTTCTTCCCACCAGGATGTACAGACCTTCAGAAGGGACTTGCACATTCTGAGTGTCACCTATATCCCAGGCTCTGCTCAAAGAGCTTTTCTTTTTCTTTTTTTTTTTTTAACTTTAAATTTATTTTTGTTATCTTTCTATTAACACTTCTTGTTTTTCTTTTACCTTATAATATTGGTGTTTTGGCTAGAGACAGTGGCTCACTTCTATAATTCTAGCACTCTGGGAAGCTGAGGCAGGTTCAAAGAGCTTTTCATGTGAATAACTTATTCACTCCCCACAGACACCCTGGAAGGTGGTTCAGTGATTATTAAGCCCATGTTACAGATAAGGAAACTGAGGCCCAGAAAGGGAATTTATGATCAGTGACCAAGCTAGAAATCCACGCCCCGCTAGAATGTGTAGTAGACACATGTGTGAAGGCATAGATGGCCAGTATTCTCAGCACTTTGGGAGGTCAAGGGGGAAGGATCCCTTGAGGCCAGGAGATCAAGACCAGCCTGGGCAACATAATGAGTGTACAAAAAAAAAAAAAAAAAAAAAAAAAATTGGCTTGGCACGGTAATGTATATGCCTGCAGTCCCATAGTCCCAGCCACTGGGAAGGATCTGTTGAGCCCAGGAATTTGAGGTTGCAGTGAGCTATGATTCTGCCACAGCACTCCATTCTGGGTAGCAGAGTGAGACTTTTTTTTTTTTTTT
>CAUYPK010083111.1:0-10381 GCA_963574355.1 Loris lydekkerianus
AGAATAAAAAAAATTAAAAGTAGAAAAAAATGAACAGCATCAATGTATAGAGTACAAAATTCTCCATCAATCAGTATATACCATGACACAGTAGAATAAATATTTATTGAGATATGGAGCTACAAAAACACATGACATTAAAACAGACAAAACTTTTGAAACAACCTAATATTTAGCAGTTGGGGGGGGAGCTAAACTTGGAAGTGGCATACATGACTTCCTCTCATATTTTCTTAACTTTTATGCAATAATGTGGGCACACCTACCTTCAAGGGAGACTGAAGCATGAAGTTAGCTGTGGGCGCAGGACCACAAGAAAATGAGTTTGGTGAACTACTAGCCAGCTTCTGTCAGAGCATAGGTGATATTTAGAGTTTGAATCACTTCAAGAGATAATACAGAATCAAAAAAGCAGTAGCAAGGAAAAAGCCTTGAGATATTCTAATAAGTAAATGTCTGGTAAAGGAAAAGGAGCTGGCACAGAAGAGTAACAAGGTGTCAGTGGGTTTCAGAGGACAGTGGTGTCATATAGTCTAAAAGAGAAAAAGTTAATGAGAGAATTAGCAATTAACTTTGTTAAACTGTTGGGAGTGTTGGTGCTGTGACTTTTTTCATATCCTTGAGGGCAAGTTTATATAGAAAACTATTCAGAGTTTTACTTTGGTTTTTATAATAAATATTTGATTTATTGAAGATAAAATTAGGTTTTTAAAAATTTGTTCTTCCTTAGCTTCGTTATGTTTAGCATATACATCTTATTTTATTAATATATCTAATAAATGTTAATAAATTATGGGAATTTTTATAATTTTTATCTTATTTTATATGCTGAATTAAATACTGTAGAATGTTTTAAACAGTATTGATAAATTTAATGTATCCTATTAACTTTCTAGGAACTTTGGGGATCTAACAAAACTTTATAAATATTTAACATTTATTCTTACAAGTGTAATGAATTATTTATAATCATGAGGAATCTTAATTTATTTTACAGATTCTAGTAATAGTGCATATAAATAAAGTAAGTATTTTCCATTGAAAACCCCCAAAATGAGCTCAACTACTTAATTATATAGCTTATATTTCAATCAAGGCTTATTCAATAGGCTGAATTCTTTTAAAAGCACATATTTGAAATACGAAATATGCTTAAATTTTTTGTAATTAATGGGTTAAATCACCTATCCTTTCTATGTTTACATTTATTTATTTATTTATTTATTTATTTATTTATTTATTTATTTATTGAGATAGAGTCTCACACTATCACCCTGGTAAGCACTGTGGCATCATCATAGCTCACAGCAACTTCAAACTCTTGGGCTCAAGTGATTCTCTTGCCTTAACCTTCCAACTAGCTAGGACTATAGGTGCTTGGCATGACACTCAGCTAATTTTTCTATTTTTCAGTAGAGAGGGGGGGTCTCACTCTTGCTTAGACTGGTCTGGAACTACTGAGCTCAAACAATCCACTATACTTGGCCTCCCAGAATGTTGGGATTACAGGTGTGAGCCACTGTGCCGGCCTCTATGTTTAAATTTAAATATTATAAAAGTACAAAGAAAACAACAGTATTGTCACAGAGTCTTTGAGAATACTCAAAGGTGGTTGGAATTTGCATATTGACTGAAATAAGACACAAACAAGGACACTGACATCTGTGACTATGATAGGATATGCTGAGTCCTATGTGTAGGTCACTGTATCAATAATTGACATCAATCTAACCAACAAGTGACCTTACACATCCCATAGCTCATGTATCCTTGAGTTTGAATTTTCCTTAATTCTTTTCACAGAACTCTGAAAACTCATCCAGGTGGTTATACCATTGAATTTAATTTTCTTTGGTCTTTATGTTATTTAAAATATTTTCTTACAATAGAGGTCTAAATACCTCCATTCCTTTTGTTTGTATGTTTGTTTAGACAGGGTCTCACTCTGTTGCCCAAGACTAGAGTGCTATGGCAGAACAGCTCACAGCAGCCTCAATCTCCTGGGCCCAAGTGATCCTCTTGCCTCAGCCTTTCAAATAGCTGAGACTATAGGTGCCCCTCACAATACTCAGCCCAGCTAGTTTTTCTATTTTTAGTAGAGATGGGGTCTTGCTCTTGCTGAGGCTGGTCTCAAATTCATGAGCTCAAGCTTGGCCTCCCAGAGTGCTAGGATTACAGGAGTGAGCCACCATGTCCCGCCAGTACCTCCAATTTTGATAGAAATCTACACTTCTGTCATGTGTACTTAGTAAGAATGGATGTGGGCCTCAAGAATTCTCATAACAATACAAGGTTTAGTTTTTCCACAAAGATAAAAAGAGACTCAAAGAGAACTGATAACTGCCTTTGGCAATCCATAGATCATTGGTAACTTTGAGAAGAGCTTTTTCTGAAAAGTAGCAGAGATTATTAAAGAGGTAAAATTGAAAATTTGCCTATAATTGCATAAGTGAATGACTGAGATGGATTTAGAACCAGGTATGTATGTCACACACCTACTTTACTTAGCTTAGCCTACCTTAAATGTATTCAGACGTTTATGTTAACTTACAGTTATGCAAAATCATCTAATATAAAGCATAATTTATAATCAAGTGTTGACTATCTCATGTAATTTAAAACTATTATGTTGAAAAAGAAAACCAGAATAGTTGTATGGGTAAAGTATGGTGTCTACTGAAAATGTACCACTTCTGTGTGATTGGAAAGTCAAAAAATCCTAAATCAAACCATCCTAAGTCAGGGATCATATCTACTGAATTTTTGTGGGAATCAAGTTTATGCAGGAAGTTTTGATGTAAGTAAAAATGAAATACAATGGGACCTCTGTAAGTTGACCATTTGTTATAACAAATGGTCAACATATGGAGAGGGTCAACATAAGAAACTAGGCCTACTGTACTGATGATATGTACATATGGTGCATGCATGTTTGGTCTATGAAAATTAGGTCAGTGTACAGAGATGGTCAGTGAAAGTGGTCAACTATGGAGGTTTGACTGTACTCGATTTCTTACGTCTATTCTTTAAAATACTAAAAAGTGACTGAAAATGACAAGGTGTATCTTGTGTATACTGATGTAAAGGCTGTATTATTGAATAAAACAAGTTACAAAATTATAGACATAAAAATATACAAAAACTTCTACAAATAAAAAAGAAAAAAGGCAGGATAGAAATATGGGGCAATAAAATACTGAACAGAAAATGGAATAAAACAGTTGGTTAGCAAAAAATAAAAGGAGTATAAATGGGCAACAAAGAAAGTTAGGCCAGATGCTAATACCTGTAGTCCTAGCACTTTGAAAGACTGAGTTGGGAGCTCGAGTTTAGGAGGTTGAGGTTGCAGTGAACTACCATCGCACCACTGCCCTCCAGCCTGGGTGACAAAGTGAGATGCTGCCTCCCCCCTCCCCTGCAAAAGCTGCTTTATTTAATGAATCATCAGGGAAATGGAAGTTGGTTGGCAAGGATATCGAAGAATTTCACATACACTGCTGAGAAGAGTGGTTCTTAAACACCTTAAAAAATTTAAAAATTTTCTACTAAAGCCAAGAATTTACTTCTAATATTTACTTCTAATAATTATGACTTCTAGATATATACTCACAAAAATAAATACATATGACCTTCAGATGATGTGCACAAGAAAGTTCACAGAAGCGCCATTTCTAATAGCTAAGAACTGAGGACAACGTAAATATTGAGAGGAGAATGAATAAATATATCATGGCACATTTTTATAATTGGTTAGTCTGCAGAACTGAAAATGAACGAATTATTACTACACAGAAAGATCTGGATGGCCCAGGGTGTGCTAGAGACTGCTTCTACCCACTTACTAGAGAAAGTTACAGGAATCTGGGTGGCTCCCATAGCTCAGTAGGTAGGGTGACATACACCCAGGTTCAAACCTGGCCCAGCCAGCTAAACAACAATGACAACTGCTACAAAAAAAAAAAAAAAAAAAAAAAATAGCCCAGCATTGTGGCGGGCGCCTGTAGTCCCAGCTACTTGGGAGGCTTAGGCAAGATAATCTCTTGACCTCAAGAGTTTGAGGTTGCTGTGAACTGTGACACCAAGGCATTCTACCCAGGGCAATAGCTTGAGACTCTGTCTCAAAAAAAAAAAAAAAAAGAAAGAAAGAAAGAAAAAGAAAAAAAGAAAAGAAAAAGTTGGAATCTCTTTCCAACTGCACTTTTGGTGACATCATATTGTTTCCCATTTCATGAAAATTCATTAAGCTGTACAGTTACAAATTTATGTACTTTATGTATATGTTAATTAAAAGTTTTCTTATGATTTCCTTTTGTATTTAAAAAGTATTACCTACATTCGTAGAAAAATGTCTGGAATGATTAGTATCAAAATATTTATGGTATTAGGCGGTGCCTGTGGCTCAAAGGAGTAGGGCCATGGCCCCATATACTGGAGGTGGCAGGTTCAAACCTGGCCCTGGCAGAAAAAAAAAAAAAAATTGTGGTATTTAGCTCTGGAGGGTGATATGTCACTCTCCAGGACAGAGAGGTGTAAAATAGTACTGGAGCGTCTTCCTATATTTATTCCCACATTTAAAAAAATAATAAGTATGTTTTATTTCAGTAATAAAAATTATCAGAGAAAAATATGCATTTTACTTAAACATTAAAACATATTATTTATGAAAATATATCATTTTATAGTTATCCCATTCCATTGTTAAATTGGAAGGAGTATTTTTATGTTTCCTATTTCTCAAAATTCCAAAGCAAAGAAACTTGTTTGCAAAGATTTTCTCAGTTCAAGTGGAGTTAGCATAAGGAGAATGAGAATTAATTACTTCGAAACAAGATTTAGATGATTAAGGAACATTCTCATTCATCTATGCCTGTATCTCTCTGTTTCAAGCAATTCTTTTGATTTATAATTTATATATAATAAAACAGAATTTAAATGTACAACACAAAGATTTCAAAGAATATACATGCTTATATAATTCTTCTCAAATTTAAAATAATCGAAATTTTAAAACATCAGATTACTTGGAGAAGTTAGAATTCTTATCTTTCAGAGGTAGTCTATTGAGTGTGCAGTTCACAACTCAGGAATGCTGTTGTGCTTAAAGACTAAGAAGCAGCCAGCGAATGTTAAAGTGCGGTTTTTTTCTCAACTGAGTTAAAATATTTTTCTAGGTTAGGGGAGAGAGATAAAAGGAACTAAAATTACTTTAAATTTTTTCAAGAATAGACTCCATTGATGAATATACTATTTTAATTTAGTTTATGTTTGCTTCTACAAATCCCTGACATGAAGCATTACCTTCAATTTTTCCCCAATAGTTAAAAAAAAAAAAAAGTATAATATGGCCTAATGTTTATCACAGGGGTTTGGGAAACAAATAACTGTCAGTTGTTTTTTTGAGAAAGTCAATTTCTCTAAACCTTAGTTCTCTTACCTGTAAAAGGTAAGCAATAATAAATGTGACAATAAAAAAATCCAGTGCGGCTGTCATAATTGCCTGTAAAGGAAATTAAATTCTTCTGGGATGTTATGTTATGAGAATTAAATGAAATAATGCACATAAAGCACATAGTATGATATCTATCATATAGAAAGCACTTATTATATATAAGCATCTGACAGACGCTCATTCCTTCTCTGAATTCTTAAAACGCAGCCTCTTTACAGTATGTTCAAAAATCATTTCTTATAATTAACTAAAATTTGCCTCACTTTTAGGGTCATATCTAACCTTTGAAACAAATACATTAATCATGTGTACTAGATAATGTTACTGAGTGATGCCACATTTTACAAATGAGGAAATAATTCAGGGAAATTTAGTGCTTGGCTCCTGAGGGTACCCAATTTAGGACTAGCTCCAAAATTTTAGAGTCTTGTGACACCAGAGCCAATGCTTCTCCTAATACTACAAGCAAATTCTGAACGGACTTTGTGTTCAGTGGAGGCTGTATAGTCATATGGAGTAAGACAGGCATTGTAGTAAGTCCTAGTTTTGTGACTTTCAATGATTTCTTTAATCTTCCTAAATTTGAGTTGTTTTGTGTGTAAATTAGAAAAGTAATAGTACCAGCCTCAAAGTGTTCCAGTGATGGCTATGACAATATATGTAAAGTGCATCACTCATGAGAAATGCTCAGTAAACATTAGCCACTATTATTTTGCTATTCGTGGTTAGATATGACAATAGGACCATTAGGAAAGATGTAAATTTAGGCTTTTGTTAGAAAGGGATTAAGAAACTCTCCTGGCTTTGGTCATTTAGGAGTTGTCTTGATACACCTTAGACAGATTAATTTTCCTACATTTCATTACTCGGGAATTCTTCATGGAAATACCCAACACTCCACAATCTAGCCCATCTTTTTCCACTGTCATCCCATACTTTTCTTTTCTCAAAGCAAAGTGTTTGCTATTCATTGAATATTCCCTGGATTTTTAGTATTTGTCCACCCTGCTGGTCTCAGCCAATGTGTTTCTTCTCGTTTCCACTGGCTCCAATCCTCCCTGTAGCTCACAGCGCTGCTAAACGCGATGATTCCTCAAAGCACAGTTGGTCAGTGCACGAAGTGGAGCATAAGAACACCAGTGATTTTATATAGCATATAGCTATTCTCACCTTTTAGATATCACTATTACGAATTTATAACCAGGATAGAATCATGCGTGATTGATTCTTCTGGCTAATTCAACAAAGACTGATTTCTTATCTATTTTATGTTAGTCGCTAAACACATCTGGGATATCAAAATGAAGTCTCTGCCTTCTACAAAGTCCAGTTTCATTTCTTTAAAAAAAAGGTTTTGTCACGTAAATGGAGGGTAATGCCCTACATGTTTATTAATAACAATGGTATTCATTAAAAGAAAGCGCGGTGGGGATGTATATTAATGCCCAACCTCTCTGATTATCCAAACCACTGCACCATATTCTGCTTATTGTATGTCATAGGATTTCAGAGCTGAAAAAAAGTTCTTGAGAATTACAGAAAAGAGAGAAGTGTCTTTCACCCTCCCCTCCCCCCTATCTCTCCCTCCCCCTCCCTCTCTCTCAATAAGGCCTGGAAATTTTCAAGAGAAACTTTTTCTCCCAGAGCCTCTCCAAGAGGGCCGGATTTCCTTCTCCCCGGGAGGCAGATAGAATCTCCTGCTCGCTCGGATTGGTTTAGAGAAAGCTGCGAACACTTTGACCGCGGAGAGACTGGACCCCGGGGCCGGGGGCGAATTCCAGCCGCTGATAGCTCGTTCGCCAGGCGCTGCTGCACAGAGAGACCTCACCGCGCTGCGGGGCTGTGGGGCTGCGGGTCCAGGACGCTCGCGTGGGCAGCGCGGCGCAAGGTCAGGTCCCGGGAGGCCCGGCTCGATTTGCGCCGCGATGTGGAACCTCCTGAACGACTCGGACTCGGCGGTGGTGGCCGGGCGCCGCCCGCGCTGGCCCCTGGCTGCGGCGCTGGTGCTGGCGCTCGGCCTCTTCACCCTCGGCTTCCTCGCAGGTAGGGGGCGCTCGGTCAGCTGAGACCCCTCGGAGCCGCCCAGCTGTCTCGGGGTTCTGGGACTCGCGCGACGGGGGTCGGCTGCCGAGCGGGGTGCTGCTGCTCCCCCCAGGGCTCCGGTTTGGGTGGGGGCGGCTGGGTCGCTGGGGCTGCTGACGGTCACCGGGGAGCTTTGTGGCTCTTACTCCCGCGGGGTTTTATCAGGTCGTCTACCTGCTTCCAGTTCATGGTCGAATTTAGGACATTGGTGCAGGAGTTGATTTCTCCTCTAGTTCTTTCCTCTTTGGAAGTAACAGAGGCACATTTGGGAAATGGGTGAATTATTGTCAGCGCTCTGAACATATCTTTAACAGCAGGTCTTTTGCGCGACTTAAGCCAACATTCTGGAAAACCACGGATGCAGGAGAAGGGGCAAGCTCAGACTCTTACTTTTTTTTTTTTTTTTTTTTAAACAGATTGTCACTCTGTTGCCCGGCGCAGTGTCGCCCTAGCTCACAGTAATCTTGGACACAAGTGATCCATTCTAATTCTGACTTTGTCACTCCTTAGTGGCCTTGAGCAAGTTATTGAACCTCCCTCCGCCTTAGTTTCCCTATCTTTATGATCAAGACAATGTTACCTGCTACTTACTGGTAATGGTAAATGAAATAGCATGTAGACCCCCTGGCACAGTACTGGGACTTGGGGTGCATTTTTTCTTTTTGGTGAGGAGATGCCAGTAATCGAACTTTAACGAACAAGACTAGCCTTAAGTATCGCCAGAATAGTCCAGCCCTGCTAGGAATGGTAGGGTCCTTTTCTGGGACTTCAAGGAGTAAGGCCTGTGCCAGCTGGGTTTACTCAGTCTCTTCTACTCACTTTGTGTGACCTTGGGATCAAAGAGTTTCGTGTCACTCATACTGCTCATAATTAACATGTAGTTATTAGTAACCACATAGGGTTGTTGTGAGGCTTATCTTTTATTTTTTGAGACAGTCTCAGTCTATTGCTCAGGCTAGAGTGCCATGGTGTCAGCCTAGCTCACAGCAGCCTCAAACTGTTGGGCTCAAGTGATTCTCCTGCCTCAGCCTCCCAAGCAGCTTGGGACCACAGGTTCCTGCCATAATGTCTAGCTAATTCTGATGGTTTTAGTAGAGACTGGGGCTTGCTCTTGCTCAGGCTGGTATTAAACTCTTGAGCTCAGGGGATCCTCTGGCCTGGGCCTCCCAGAGAGCTAGGGTTACAGGCCTGAGCCTCCCTGTTGGAGAGTTGAGATGAGTAAGTGCTCAACAAGGACACATTTCAAATTGAATTTCCATTTCCTCCAAAAATGGGACTCAGATTTGGTAAGGTCTGTTTGGGGGTTCAAATCTTTTGCATTTCTTAAAGGCATTTTTATTTTTCCTAGTGTTGCTTCACTACTCAGTGGCTGACACAGAATAGGTTCTTTATTAATCTTTTTTCTCTCTTAGGATTCCCTGCTGTCACCACCCCAGCAAGCTTCCATCCTCATCATTGTGTTCATTTTTCAAGTCTCACTTCAGGCCTCTCATCCTCATTGTGTTACTCCACATTTCACACTGTAATCCAAGTTTTTTTTTTTTTTTTTTTTTTTTTTTTTTTAAACAGTTTCACTATGTTGTCCATGCGTCACAGCTCACAGCAACCTCAAACTCTTGGGTTCAAGCGATTCTCTTCCCTCAGCCTCCCTAGTAGTTGGGACTACAGGCACCCACCACAATGCCCAGTTATTTTATTTTATTGTTTAGCAGGCCGAAGCTAGATTCAAACCCAACAGCCCTGGTGCATGTGGCCAGCGCCCTAACCACAGGCACCCCAATAATTCAAGTTCTTTTGTTTTATGTACTGGTAGAATTGTAAATCTCTTGGCATCCAATTATGCATTTTAATATTCACATATATAACATTCACATAATATTTATATGTGTGTATATATGTCATTGATCATTGAAAAGCTCCATGAAAGCTGCCTAGGTGCTGATTTTGTAATAGTTTTGTTCCTGGATTCTATAACTTCCCCAAATAAACCATGGAGTTGGACCCTGTCCCCTCAGATTAAAAGCCAACTGCAGGAGCTAATGGCGCCACATGATGTGGCTAACTACTGCCTGTGGCCTCGTGGTCTCTGCCCTGGATGTCTGGCAGAGAGGTCAACTGAAAACATAAAATCGCAGTGCATCTTATATAAGTCTAAGAACCAGAGCAGATTAGAGGCCTATGTTTGCATCAGTACTTTGAAATAACATATGTACTTGAAGTATATTCATAATTAATTCATTATAAAAGAGTATTAAATGCTTACTCTAGGCCTAGAGAAGCAGTCACTGAAGATAGAAGCTTTATGAAGAAAGAAGGTGGATCTCTTTTTTGCCTTCATTTTCAAAAGATTTTGTTTAACTTCATTAGCTGAAACATTAACATAATATTTAAATTTAGTGCTGATTTCCTTATAAAACATTACTTAAAGTAACAGTGGGGTTGACCTGTCATTGAAGCTAGGTAAGAAAAATATATTGGAATTGGTTTGTAATTTAAAAATCCATTTGCATGATCTTTTTTCAGTAGAAGTAGGCAAAAAAAAAAAAAAAAAAATTAAACTTTAGAAAATCTCACCTAAAGCTAGAGGTAATTGATAATTAGTGTTTTACATATGATGCATACAACCATAAAGAGAACATTTATTGCAGCCCAATTCATAATTGCTAAGTCATGGAAAAAGCCCAAGTGCCCATCGATTCACGAATGGATTAATAAATTGTGGTATATGTACACCATAGAATATTATGCAGTCTTAAAGAAAGATGGAGACTTTACCTCTTTCATGTTTACGTGGATGGAGCTGGAACATATTCTTCTTAGTAAAGTATCTCAAGAATGGAAGAAAAAGTA